>JAAAKG020140423.1:1860-12110 GCA_010014905.2 Druon quercuslanigerum
CTTCAGTCATTTTCAGTCAGTGGCAAAAATGTCGCTGGGCATCCGCTTCTTTGTTTTTAGAAGAAAAATCTGTACGAGGTCCATTTTAACAGCTTTTAAAAAAATTAGTTAAATTTTGATCTTTTAAATGATGATTAACCGTGGTTAACCATGTCGTCTGCTTTAGTCATTTTCAGGCATTGAAAAAATTGTTGGAGGACATTCGCTTCTTCTTCTCTTCTTCTTTTTCAGAAAAAAAATCTGTCCGAGTTCGATTTTAACAGCTTTTAAAATAATGAGTTGAATTTTTATATTCTTGAATTATCAATAACCGCGGGTAACCATGTCGCCTGATTCAGTCATGTTCAGTCAGTGGCAAAAATGTCGCAGGACATTCGCTTCTTCTTTTTTAGAAGAAAAATCTATCCGAGGTCAATTTTAACAGCTTTTAAAATAATAAGTTGAATTTTTATCTTTTTAAATTATGATAAACCGTAGTTAAAAGAGGCATCTGCTTTAGCCATTTTCAGTCAGTGGCAAAAATCGTCGCAGGTAATTCGCTTCTTCTTCGCTTCTTATTTTCTAGAAAAAATATCTGTCCGCATTCGACTTTAACAGCTTGTAAAATAATGAGTTGAATTTTTATCTTTTTAAATTATGATTAACCGTGGTTAATCGTGTCGTCTGCTTTAGTAATTTTCAATCAGTGTCAAAAACGTCGCAGGACAGTCGCTTCTTCTTTTTGAGAAGAAAAATCTATCCGAGGTCGATTTTAACAGCTTTGAAAATAATGAGTTGCGTTGTTAACTTTTTGAATTATGATTAACCGTGGTTAATCGTTTCGCCTGCTTCAGTCATTTTCAGTCAGTGGCAAAAATGTCGCTGGGCATCCGCTTCTTTGTTTTTAGAAGAAAAATCTGTACGAAGTCCATTTTAACAGCTTTTAAAAAAATTAGTTAAATTTTGATCTTTTAAATGATGATTAACCGTAGTTAACCGTCTCGTCTGCTTCAGTCATTTTTTTCTAGAACAAAAATCTGTCCACATTCGATTTTAACAGCTTGTAAAATGATGAGTTGAATTTTTATCTTCGGTCATTTTTAGTCAGTGGTGACAATGGTACTTGATCAGTCAAGACTTTCAAATATCATTAGGTGTCTAAGATGCCAACTGTACTCTTGTATGTGTGAGTCTTTGGGATCGATATAAATATTCAAGGTCACTTGTACATTTTCATGTTAAAGCACTTTTTGATTTACCTGTCATAATGAAGGTTCGAATAAACGTCTTTTTTAGTGTACTGAGACAGCTAATTGATGCTGCGAACAATAATCCACATGAAATAAAATCTTAAGCTAAAGAAATTAGGAGTTGGGATACGGTCGATAATCACTTTCTAAACAAAAAATTAGATCCAGCGAAAAAAATGGAAGCAAGGACTACTTCTGAATCGTGAGAATTTGATTGAACAAAAAATAACAGATGAATATATTGTAACATTTTTGGAAAATCATTGTAGATAGCGTTAAAAAATATTAATAAGCCAAATAAACCTTCTACATAAACGGGAAATTCGAAGTTTGTTCTACGACTCACTTCTCATTTGGCGACTAAATATGTATTTCCTGTCCACTTTATGAGAAATCTCACACATTGTACGCTTTTAAAAAATTTAGAACACTTCCGGTCGATTCTAGGATCGATGAAGTTAGGGAATTGAATTTTTTTTTAATTGTTTGACTCCTGAGCATCGACACATTCAATGTTGAATGAAAGATTAAATTACGAATCTGCTTGCAGGCCTCAAGAATAGAAATTAGGAAATTGGCCTTTAATGAACCACGGGTATTTACTGATGCTATTTATTTCATGTCAGAGCGAATTATTCAATCTGATTAAGATTAGAGAAGTTTGGGATTATTTTGGAAACCAGAAGCGGATGAGCTTCAATATTTAGTTAAGGTATACATGAACAACCTAAAATGATAAAACGAAATATTTTATTCACAACTTCAAAAATCATCGATTCTTTCGCCTTGATGGTTGCAGTTAGCATATTCTGCAGTAGGCTCATCGTATTGAAAGACATCTCTATACCTAGGCTTGTTTTATGCGAAAATCCTGTCTCTATTGAATTATTAAGTTACGCGGATTTTGTGATATTTCTAAGACCGCTTATGACTTATGTATATATATATATATATATTAGGTCTATTCATGTATCAGGACGTATTCCACCATGCATCACCAAACATTCTTCCTACAACCGCGGTACTACACAATTCGGTCGCACATCTAACAATGATATTCCAAAACATAGTCCACGCGCTTTCGAAGTTACCTTACCTATGCTTTCGATTATCTTATTTTAGAAATATATTCGGACATTTGGTTTCTGTAGGTTTTTAATTTTGATTCGCGTTTCTTTTTTTTTCTTGTTTCTCTTTTTTCTCCATCCCCAAACTAAGTTACTTTTGAAGATCAGAAGGTAATGATCAGTATTGCATTCAGAACCCCTTATAACCCTTGTATCTTTGACTAGCCCTCTTAGTTTTTCATCCACAACAACAAAGTCAATTATACTGTGGCTATTTCTTTTAGACCAGGTGTACATGTGGATCATTTTATAAGCATAAGTCAACTTATCTCCGTTATAGTTTATTCTTGGATCCCCAAAATTACCTAGTACTTTAAATAAATATGGTTGTTGGATTCAGCTTTTCGCAAGAACCCCCAGCGACAGGGTCGGTGTCCATCACGCCCTCTCGGCTGTCCCCTCTCCTCACATCCCTCTCGAACTGCAAGCGCTCTCCGAGAAGGGAGAAGATAACAGTAGTACGCTTGTAGCATCTGTAGTGACAGCATATCAATAAAGTGACTTCTTACCTCAAAACACTCTCTCAACGAATTCTGGCGACTTCAGTGCAACATTGCTGACCCGAGGTTTGAGCGAGGCCTGGTCCACGTGGTCCCTTGTTAGAGACTGTTCCAATGCTCACAGCTCCAGCGCGCCCAGAAGGGTTCGCGTAGACCTTTGACTAAGGTCCAGTGCGTCACGTGATGCAAGGGTGTGTCTCCCATGTAAGCGGTCTGCCGGTAAGAAAGTGAGCGGACGTTAGGGCCTCGATGTCGTTTGAGTTGCCGGTGAGCGCCCTGCGTTGATCGACTGCAGCATAAGACATCGCTGTTAACAGAAGGTGATGAGCTAGGCATACTTTGAGGAGTGTTGCGCGGCCAGGGTCGTGTTTTTCTCAGCTCGGCTGATTCCTTCTTCCCAACCGCGTCTTGTGTTGGAATGCATGTTAAGGCTTGCTGCAGGGGTGGCCAAGGGAAGCGAGTTGATTGCGGTGCCGTTCCAGCTCATCCATGAGCCGCTGAGTCCTTGCTGCTGACTCTTTCTTTAGAGCCTTCATGCGGAATATCGCATTGAGCTGGTCGTGTACTAGGACACGTCGCTGATCATAACGAGACTCCAGAACGGTCCAGGCTGTCGCGTAGTTCGTTCCAGTGATCGAGATGCTCTTCAGGTCTTCCTGTGCTTCCCTCTGGACGCATGACTTGAAGAAGAATAGTTTCTCAACGTCGTTCAAGGTCGGCTTATCGTGCACAAGTGCGCGAAAGAGATCTCGACTAGAATCCCATTCCTGTCATCGCCCGCTGAACTGAGGAAGTGGTAATGCCGAAATTCCAATTGAGGTAAAACCGTTTTCGTGGCGCGCCTGTACGTCGTAAGCAGACCCCTGGCTGTGGTATAGAGTTCCACAGCCGCAGTGTAGTCTTCGTTTATAAAGTATTCGTTGTCCTTTATCTGTAGATAGTCAAGTAGTATTCGTCCAACATCTCGAGGCTGCTGGGTGCCAACCTGTCAGTTCATTCCTCTCGGGGCTGGTCCAGGATCTTCTGCGGCACTCGGCGCCACACGTTGGTTAGTGCGCGCTGAGCCATAATCTCATATCGCTTACAAAGTAGATATTGCTCTGATGCTAATATTTCTACAATATAAAATGTACTTGTCTTTCAACATTCGAAATACTCATCTAAATATTAACATCAGTTTTAAAGAACTTAGTAACTACATATTTTCTTTGGCAGTCACTCTATTGAAATGTAAACATCTGAAGACAAGCTTGTCGCTTCTAATCTATAACAAAGCTTTGACAAATAACTAGGCAGTCAAAGATAACGAAAGCAAGGAAAAAGCTACTCACGCCAAGTACCTCAAAAAATTATATCAAAGTGAATTGGATAGTGAGAAATCCAATATTTGGCTAAAAGTGAGTGACCTCTTTCCAGAAACGGAAGGTTTTGTTATTGCGATTTAAGACATGGTTGTCAGCGCCAGAAATTATGTAGAGTTAGCAACGAATCCATCAGGCATATTATTTATTGGTGTTGTGGAACAGCATGGATGTCTTACTATACAGGGTGTCACAAAAGTCCCGGTACGGTTCAATATTTCCTCAGGGAAGATAAATTCCAGGGAGTTCAAGGTGACCCTTATTTCGATCTTGACGGCATCCTTAAAGGTTTTATGAAGTCCAACTTCTTTTTTCTAATGGAAACCTGCTTTTTCTTCGGCAATTGATAGATCAGAAAATTTGACGTCTAAATATGTACCAAGGTCATAGGTTTATTGTAACCTGAAAGTTTACTCTAAGAGCATTTAAATTTAAACACTCTGCATGCATGTGGGTCAATTTCAAATAGGAGTTATGACGTGAGTACTTATTTAAATGTAAAATGTACAGCTCTATCGATTACCGATGTAAATAGGGGTTTTCCATTTTTTTTAAAGTTGACATTGAAAAAACCTTGAAGGCCATTTTAAGGTCATTGGAACTTTAGTCAGTAGGACTTTAGGCTTGACCTTGAAGATGATCTTCAAGGTCATTTCAAGGTCATTTAAAAGAAATTGGAAACCACCTTTTTTACATCGGCAATTGATAGAGCTGTACATTTTACGTTCTAATATGTATTTAGTCCATAGATCTAATTTGACATTGAAGCAGAAGTATACAGTGCTTATTTAAGTGTCAATAACCTTAGAGTGACTTTCAGGGTTATAATTTACGTATGACCTGTGTACGTAATTGAACGTACAATTTTCCGCTCTATCGATAATTGATATAAAAAGGAGGTATCTACTTTTTTAGGGTTGACCTTGAAAAACTTTAAAGGTCATCTTTAAGATAAAAATAAAGGTCACCATTGAAACTTTCGCGTTGATAGTTATTTCAATAATGACCTTGACCTCTCTGAAAAATATCTTGCCTGAGGAGACTTTCAGTAATCTCGGGACTTTTGAGACACTCTGTATACTATTAAAAATGTTGGAGATTTTATCACACTTTTATTACACGAGTGTAAGGCAAAATTTCAATAACTGACTTAATGTGGGTTTGTTCGAAAATTTTATATTTTAGGAGCAATCTTATCCAAATTTGGTTGCTATTCTAAAATGTAAAATTGCTTTGTCTTTTGACACTCGAAAAGGCTTTCTATGATTTTTTTTCTGACTCATAGAGGAATTTTATAATGGAAAGCTAGAAAAGGTTTTAATTTGGATACAATACAAAAAATTAAGCATACTAAGAATATCTGTTAAACGTAAAAGACTGTGTAAACTGTGATATCAGTTCGAACAAACTAACATGAAATTAACTCTGATAAAATGTAAATATCTGAAACGGACAAGTTTGACGCCTATCATTTATGTGATAAAGACAATCATAAATAATTTCATTATGAAGGCAATGTATTAGATAGAGAGATTGTATGCATTATATATATAATTTAATGAAGCACTAAGATGCTCTTCAGTTACATTGTTGATCAAGGTCTTCATTAACGCTCTAATTAGTTTTTACTCTGATCAGAAAATATGAGAAGTATTTGTACTCTATTCTTAACTACAGCGGTTATCCTAAATTTTTTTGGTAAATATAATAATATATTATTTTATTAATCATAATTGCGATCTTCGAGCTATATAGAAATCCGAATTAATGCAATTTATTCCACATTCTATCCCTATTTGCTAATTTCTTTTAAACCTTTTTCGAGTTTGTCTAAAAATGATTAAGTATTTAATCTGGATTTATTCTGGGGGATCGAAACTCTGTTTGTTCTAAAAAATTTAATTCGATAAGTGCTTCTGCTAATATGAAAATTATACCATATGGGATGCTCTTAACTTAAAGGTAGCATGCAATAAAAGCCTAACTCACAAAATTTTCAAAATAAGATTATTGGCTCAAAATTTCGATAAAAGTTTAATAGACATTTTTACGAAACAATTTTTTTGTAATAGCACTTTTTAATTTATTTCACGTCAGCATGCCATACGAAAGCGGATAGAAAACTCTCACGTCTCTCGGTAACTCTCTCGGTAATTTCTCACTTTTTTAAAAATCGAAAACACTTGCGAAAAATAAAATATAAATTTCCTATTCACTCAGTCTATTATCGCGCAATTCTGGACGAATAGCCCACCTGTCTCGGAACAACTATTCGTCCAGAGCTCTGGACGAATAGCATTCCAACATCAATAGGATTACCATGCAGAAATCTTGCAGGAATTAAATATTTACTTCGGTTTGAATTATCTTTGTGTATACGGATCCGATATTTTTTGCGGGCTTCAATTTCTTAGTGCGAAAAATTTTAACATTAAGCAACCTTCTTTTCTGACGACAATTGTAAATTTTTCCACCGTTTTCAAAGAACACGAATTTAAAATATTCTGTATAGGCCATGCAGAGTTTGATAAAAAATATTTTAAATTGTTTTTTAATTTATTTGTTAGTTAATAAAATATTTATAAATATAATTTTTTTAATCGCTGTTACTAAAAGTAACAGTAAAAAAAATACGTTTCAGCAACTGATCACAGTAGAGTGATTGGTCACACCTCGAACCTCTTTTCCAGCGTTCCCTTAACAAAAATACTTTTCAGCGACTGGTCACAGGAGAGTGATTAGTCACATCTCGAACCCCCTTTCCAGCTCCCTCTTTAAAAAAAAAACGTAATAGCCATTGATCACGGAAGACTAATTGATCACATCTTAAACCCCTTCACCAGCTCCCTCTATAAAAAAATAAGTTTTAGGGACTGGTAACAGAAAAGTGATTGCTCATACATCGAACCTCTTTTCCAGCTCCTTCTTAAAAAAATACATTTTAGCGACTGATCACAGAAGAGTGATTGGCCTCATATCGAACCCCTTTTCCAGTTTCCTCTTGAAAAAAATACGTTATAGCAATTGGTCACGGAAGAATAGTTGATCACATCTCCAACCCCGTTTCCAGGTCCACTTTGCAAAAAAATTAGTTATAGCGACTTGTTACAGAAGAGTGGTTGGTCACATCTGAAACCCCTTTTCGACGTCACCCTTTAAAAAATACTTTTTAGCTACTGGCCACAGAATAGTGATTGATACAATCTCGAATCCATTTTTTAGTTCCTTATTTAAAAAAATACGTTTTAGCGACTGGTCACAGAAGAGTGATTGGTCACATCTCGAATCCTTTTCCCAGCTTCCTTTCAAAAAAAGTACGTTATAGCAATTGGTCACGGAGGGATAATTGATCACATCTTCAACCCCTTTTCCAACTCCCTCTTTTAAAAAATACCTGATAGCAATTGGTCACGAAAGAGTAATTGATCACATCTCCAACCCCGTTTCCAGGTCTACTTTGAAAAAAATTAGTTATAGCGACTTGTTACAGAAGAGTGGTTGGTCACATCTCAAACCCCTTTTCGACCTCACCCTTTAAAAAATACTTTTTAGCTACTGGCCACAGAATATTGATTAATACAATCTCGAACCCATTTTTTAGTTCCTCATTTAAAAAAATACGTTTTAGCGACTGGTCACAGAAGAGTGATTGGTCACATCTCGAATCCTTTTCCCAGCTTCCAGTTTTTTTCTATTAAATTTAAAATGTTTTTCTTGGAACTAACTTTAATGAAATGTAAATATCTAAGTATAAGACTATCGCCTATGATCTATGAGATAACGACAGTTAAATATATGTTTTACATAATTCAATAAAGCACCAGAGTATTCTTGAGTTACATTTAGTACTACATTCCGTTTTTTTTTTTTTTTTTTTATTTAATTTACAAACTTAATAGCTAGAAGGTAAATTGTCACTCTTTTTAAAAACTAAGATTGGGATTTTTCCATTTAAGTTGTCTAAAGCTTTTCAAGGTTAAATACTGCATAGATTTATTTGGAAATTACTTTAAAATTATTTTTTTTTAATTAAAGATTTTATTTTTGTGTAAACTTCTTGTTTCTGCTATCGAAAAGGTAAAAATGCTAGTTTAGTCCTTATGGCATGCTACTAGCCCACAACGGGTTACGGAATGTTAAGGGTTGCTGCATTTTAGCCTCTTGAATAAAAAAATTGTCTTGAAACTTCTGGGAAATATTAAAATGTTTATATATCATAGAATCTATCCTTGTAAATATGAATTAGTTAAATGCAACCCAAAAAGATAAATTTGCAATAAATTAGTTGAAATATATACTGACGAAGATTATTTATTTATTTAAAAATATACTTTTTGTTGCAAATTCAACAATTCGTTTAAAATCTTTGGTCTTTAATGGCTGTGACAGTTTTTTTATTAAAAATTTAACTATTTTGTTGGAAATCCTATTCTGTGTTTAAAATTATTATGTTTTTGTTGACAATTCATATTTCCAAGTTAAAAATCAAATTTTGTCACGGAAAGTTAAAATACCTTATTAGAGATTAATTTTCTTGTTTCAATGTTAATAATTGAACGTTAACATTCATGTGTTGGGTTGAAAATTCATCTAATTGGAGGATAATACGTTTTCGTATTGGATCAAAAACAATTTTTTGGATTATTATTATAATTATTATTGCAAATGGGCAGTCATCTAAGTTCCATAACCTCTAACCCGACGTCGTAAGGGGAAGGTACCTTTAGGAAGCAATCCACCAGAAGCGGTGCGAAATGATAAAGATGGCGACAATCCTGCCGGCACTATAGAAGCTCAGCTAACGGAACGTAAGGAGAAGATAGTGGAGCGCAAATGAAGAAAGACCGCAAAGATCAGCTCTCTAACAGAAGTCTTAGCACCCCAATGGTCGAGATACTGGATTGTGGAAAGGATTCCAGGTTTAGATTTTAAGAGCGACTAAAGCTGTTCGCACAAGATAATCCGTTGCAGTGCGCTGGAGACGTCTCATTGACGTGCCGTTCGTGCACGTAAACATCGCATACAACCAGTCGTGCTGCTTTCGCCTGAGCACTGACGCACACAAGCACTTTTCTATCTACACCAGCTCGCAACGTTCTTGAGCAAGTACCGCCGCGGATCGCAGCAGCACGTCAGGTTGCACGCGATCGGTTGGCTTCATGGGTTTGCGCACGGACGGCCCGTTTGTGAGACGTCTCCAGCGCACGGCAACGGATTTTCTTGTGCGACTACCTTAAACCTGTAGGCCAAGGGGACGGCAAGTTTACAAATGCACCGCGGAGCGACTATACTGATTCCCGGCACCCCCGAGAGTCCGACGATCTTTCTGGCACATCTGAGCTTCTAGAACCGGACGCTGAAAGCTGATTCGTAAAAGGTGTATTCCGACAGGCTAGGCTCAAGGAGAGAGGCTAGATACTAGTAGTTGCTCTTCTGGAATCCGCAATCAGAGCCCCTGCCAGAAGCGTCCGTGGGTGCCTCGAAGGTTCTATCCAGACGCGACCATACTGATTCCCGGCACCCCAGAGAGTTCGACAATCGTTCTGGGTCCTCTGAGCTTCCAGAAACAGACTCTGAAAACTGATTCGTGAAAGGTGTACCAGAGCCTATCAATGGCTGCTACGAGAATCTCCATGATACAGATTAATTTTTACCACAGCAATAACGCCTCGCAGGTTCTATCCAGACACATGTCAGTAGTGCAGACAAGGCATATCCTAATCCAAGAACCCTGGTTATACAGTGAAAGAATTAGTGGCTGATGGATTAAGTGTGTGAATATTTTTTATTATTTTGTAATATAATGGTGATTTTGACTTGCTTGATGAAAGAGATTCCACATTCGTGCAGTATACGACTCGTTCATCGACCAACTCAGAGCCATAGTTCGTGTTTAAGGGGGCTATATCGGAAATTCGACATAAACTTGTAAAATTTAAATGTTGTTACTCTACGCTTGTTTGGGGCAGGTGGGTGTGGTCGACCAAATAAATCCTTCTAATTTGTTGGACCTTCTTTATTTCACAGAATTAA
>JAAAKG020140424.1:0-34382 GCA_010014905.2 Druon quercuslanigerum
ACAGTTCGCACGTAAAGTTCCAACAGAGTACAAGTTATAACTCCTTCTATTTCTTTTGTTCATGTCGCCATGATTCTGGGAATAGCGATCCTCAAAGCACAAGGCATAATGAAGACTACTAAGAAGAAGAAGAAGAAGAAGAAGAAGCAGAAGAAGAAGAAGCAGTAAGGATTTAGGTTTTCAGGATATCTTCAAAATTTTACGGAAATCACAATTCTATTGAAGTCCATCTCAAGATTTATTTTATTTCAATATTTGTTACTCCTCACATTTTCAGACTTTATGAGCAAACGAAATACTGTTTCATTCAATATTCATTGAATGCCTAGTAGGAATTGAATCTTTTTTGGTGAAACTTCGATTATCTTGTTGAAAATTATTATAATCTAATATAATCTTATAATCTATAATATAACCTAATATAGTCACCCATTTCACAGTCGTGAGACGTGGCCATAAGTTTGTTTTACCGCCGTTCAGTAGGCTAATGCAGCTCTAGCATATTTTGCAACATAAATTAACAATGAAAAAAATGTCTCCATTCACAATTCGTATATTTTCTCATTTTTCATAAATATTGAAAGTAACTATAGTAATAAATCATACAGTAAATGAATTTTGAATAATTCTACAGGTCAATTTATTGAATGCGTTTATTAATTCCATTTTTTGGTTCTTCAATTGAACTTCTTGAAATTTTAGAGTTTTATAGCCCAACAATATATCTTTTAAATCGGTAATTGCAAAATTAACATTTTTTTACTTTCCTTATTTGGACCTGTTTATGGACAAAGGACTCCTATCAGGGTAAGCTCACCCTCACTGAGCTCCGTGAACAGACCGAAATGTAGTTGAAAAAATTAGGCCAGGTCGGGCCTGACCATACCTGAAAAGTCAGCAAAAAGTTTGCCGACCACTGCTCTAGAGACAGGCAAGGTGGTAAAATTAGAGAGAGAAAGAGAATAAGGACACAAGAAGAAAGAGAAAGAGAAATGCAAAGAAAACTGAAGAAAGAGAAAAGAGGTAGGTGATAAACCTAAATGACACAACAGTACAGACCGTGACTGGACACCCACAAAAAAAACTGGTTAAATCCGGAAACATGAGGCCCAGAGATCCCGGAGAGGGAAAACGAGATATGGGGGCTCATTGCCATGACAAGGCAATGACAAAATCTTGCAGAGGACATCTTCCAATGAGACTTCGCACTGAGAAAATCAAGAAAAATACTGCTATGGAAATCGCTACACAAACGGAGGATTTTGATGCCACCAGAACCGTTAAAACTCAGACGCCAGTTAATAGCCTGAACGGTCATATCATATCCACAGAAAATTTCTGAAAGGTTCTATGTGGAAACTAATGTGCAGACTAATAAAATCTGAAGAAATGTACGTAAGAAGAAAACGAACACCGATGAGGCAGTGTTTATAGAAATGGTCTACCAAGAAATAGAGTCACTACAAGTCTATCAACTAAATAATCTACAGTTTGCATACAGAAGTGTGTGTGTGTGTGTGTGTGATTTTTTTAACTTGAAACTTTCAAATATATCGAAAAATAGGCACTTTATGAAACAATTTTATGAATAAAAATTTAATCACTCTAAGGATTACATACACTGATGTTATAATCGGTTCCACCACACCAACCCCTGAGGGTGGGGGTAGGGGAAAGTTCGAAAAAAATATTTAAAAAAATTCGAAACGAGAAAAATGTTTGGGACAAATTATACGCATTTTGATCCAAAGAATCCGAATATGCAATAAAAAATAGGGGTTCCCATTTAAGATTTCGAACTTGCCCCCACCCCCAACCAAGAGGGCGGTGTGGGGGAACCGATTTTAACATCAGTGTATGTGCTCCTCAGAATGATTAAATTTTGATCCATAACATTTTTTCATAGAGTGCCTATTTTTCGAGATATTTAGAAGTTTCAAGTTAAAAAAATCACCCGGTATATTCGGGTGGCCCAAAAAAAATGCATTTGAGAAATTTCAACGGGCGTCGATGTCAAATTCTTCTCTTGTAGAAACAAATTAATGCCTATTTTTTTATTTTAAAATAAAATGATTTCTAGACTGGTGTGGAGCGTTTTGAAGTTTTCTCTTGTTTGTACAAATTAAAATAGAAAATTTTAAACAGAACCTTAATGAGCCCCGAGCTTTAACCTAGACGACAGTTTTAGTGTTATTACTCTGCCATTCGACTCAGTGACTTATCCTATTGAAGAGTGACGCCGTTTCTCACGAACGCATCTCTTTGTGCACAGGTGCTTATACCTGATACCTTTCGTTCTTTTAAGTATGCCATTGTCACCAAGTCATGATCGACAGTAGATATTTTAGGAATAAGAAAACTTGTACTTAATTTTCAGAATTATTTGATTATTGAAACGAAAGTCTAGATTGTAAATTGTTTTAATTCTTAAAAATTATATTGAAAGTAACTTTTAAACCTTTAGTTTGTATATTATTAATATCGAATTATTAAATTAAATTAATAATAATTATTATAAATAATTTTTTAAAAATGTATCATTAAAATTTAACTAGTTACTTATTATTGCGCAATGAGCGAGATTATTTAAGAAACTGTGTGTTTCTGCCGACTTTTTAAGTTTCGATCCCGAAACATGGGAAACTAGAGAATATTACCAAGTTGCTTCTTGTTTAATACGCGGATTGCCAGTCACAAATGATAATGCGGAATGTGGAGTAGCTTTGATATCGGAATACGGTCAACGTCTTACTCAGAATGAAGAACGACTGCAGTATCTATTGAGAAATGGTAATTCTCATCGAAGTTATGTACCAGACTGTGACAAAAAGTCACTCAAAAAGTCCGCCGAAGATTATTTGTTTCAGCCGTAAAGGCATCAGTAATTAGCTATTACAGACTACGATAAAAAAATAGTTATCTGTACCAAATTGTTTTCGTCGATTGTATACGCCCTCGAGAACGAAATTGTACAATAGTTATTAGTTATTATGATTAACCAATACTTAATAATTTTATTAAAAGTTATTGAGTTTATTAATCTTAGAAACAAATATCACAGTTTCAAAGCATTAGGACTTATTTCTTTGTGCTTTATATTACACTCGGAACTTATCCTATCTAAAGATACATTGCAACGACATGGCTAGAAAATATCTCAATCATTTTGTTTGAAAACTCGATTGTTCTTTGGAATTTGAAAGAATTTTGTAAATAGCAATTTCCAAAGAAGGAATTTTAATTCCGAATATTTATTTGCAAAAGATAAGCAAAAATTGTGAATGATTTTTTTATAATAAAGGCAGGTTTAATGAACGTTTTGACCAAGTTTTTAATTTAGTAAAAGAAAATTTTGAAATAAGTAATTCCGTTTAAGAATGAAAATTATTTCATAATTTTGCAGAAATTGTTGATGTAAGTTGTTGGCTTTAGGGTCAGGAGAATTGAAACTAATTAAGTTGTTTCAAATCTACAAAATTTTATTATCGAGGGTCAATATAATCCCCCAGCGATTATTATTTCATATTCTTGATAAGGAATGAAACATGGAAAAAAAGAAAACATTTTAGTTTTGAATGTCTCTTAATATCAGACAATTATTTTGTTCTTGATATTTTGCTACCAAGCTATCATTTGTGAACTTTTTTATACTTTCAAAGAGACGTGTAAGATAAAATTATAAGCGAAAACGTTGAGTATCTTAATTATTATTTAAGCTTTGATTTTTGAGCAACTTAAAAAAATAATTTCCATGGTTTTGAAAAACGTTATGAAAACTTTGAATGACTTCAAAAGACTTTTAAAGATTTTAGTAATTATGTTTTTTTTAATTAAAAAGAATTATTTAAATTAAATTTTTTAACTGTCTGAAGAGTTTGAATGATTTTTGAGTAATGAAATTGGTTTGTTATGATTGCATGAAAAATTTAATATGATTTTTTATTTTTTAGGTATTTTAGGTTTATAACCTAGTATTAAAAATATAATCAATTTCGAAATCCATAATAATAAATTTGTAAGTATTAAGTCAATTTATTTTTGACCACTTATTTTTATTACTTTTTTCATATCGGGCGATATTTGGCTTAAAATTTTCATTTTAAAACAACTTTAATTGTAGGAGAAGAGTTATCCTGTTTAACACATGGACTAAAAATCAAGCACAAGGAATCGCCTTAATGTTTTGTGCTTGACTTTTTATGAGCTCTGGTCGAAGATTTGTAGACGAGAAATAAATTATTTTGGCGGTATAATAAAAAGTCAAGAAGTATAAACTGCGCGTTTTTAAAAGAACACAATCCTTTTCTTTGAAAATACTTAGTATAAATTATACGTATAGTTATAGCGGGCATTATCATTATAAGTATCATTAAAATAGCTATAATACATCACAGGACGTGACTTAAACTCAAATGAAAAATCTTTTAAAAATTGTAAATTTCCTTGTACGTTCAATCATTTCAAATAAGCGCGTCAACGGTACCCAATCCAGCCGTAGACATGACGCATGCGCAATTAGAGAAGATCCGAAAATTAAGGGAACTGAAGCCGTGGCGCGTAGCCCGTTGCTTATTCGACTTTGACGAGTTGAAGCGACCGAAAGTAAACATAATTTTTAATGCTGCTTATAAATAATCCCTTCAGCTTACTTACAGGTATACCACGTTTATTTTTTAGTTCAAATTATAAATATAAAAAATAACCTCAACTTAAATGAATGTATCATCAGATCGATATTTTATACCCCTTTTTTGTTTTCAGCTATTATACGAACTTTATGTTTTAACTTTAAGTTTTTAATTTATGAAGTCATCATTTTCTATAAGGTTCGTGCTCCAAGTATTAGAGAATCTTAATAAAAAAAAGTTGCCTCCAGAGAGATTTGAACTCTCGACCCCTGGTTTACAAGACCAGTGCTCTAACCCCTGAGCTATGGAGGCTCGTCTCATTTCGTTGGACAGTCGTGAAAAAACATAATTATTACTGTAAACATTTCGTTACGCAAACTATTGTGTATATCCGTTTGTCCGTGTTTTTATTAGCAACAATTATCGATCAAATTCAAAGGGAAAATATTATTGGTTGCCGATTTTGAAATTTATTTCTGAGTTCAACAAACAGGAATATGATATTGTTATCTTGGAATAAATTCTTTAATTGAACCTCCCATAAATAAAGTGACTATACAAATGTATATAGAGGAATGAAATAATTAAATTCACATTTCAAAGTAAATATGTAGTTATAGTAAGCGCTATTATACTTCAATAATTAAAAACAGTTTTTAGTTGAAAACATTTTTATATTGTTTAACAGAAAATACAGAAAATTGAAAATTGATTTTTAATCAATTTTGAGCAGTTTCAATAGAAAGAACAACACTTTATTAAGATTCCTGGTAAAATTTCAAATGACTTTTTGTTTTTCAAAATGAATATTAAGAGAAAATTTGTTTGAAGATAATATTGAAAAAGATTTTTCAACATTTGGAAAGATTTTCAACATTGTGTAAAATGCATTTGGAAGATTTGAAGACAATTTTTTAAATGTTTATCATTTAAAGTTAAAAATCGTTCAATTTTAGAAAGATTAATAATTTTTCTTAAAACTTCCCACTGTTCATTCTTATTCAATTGGAAACATTACCAATTCATTTAAACAAATTTTCTTTATATTTACAATTTTATTTACATTTTACCATAAAAATTATTCAATTTCAGAAACATATAATTTTTCATTGTTTCATCATTGAAAATTTTAAAAGGTTTTTTATTTGAAAATGAACGATTAGAAATTAGGACTATAAAATTAATTTTTTTAAGTAACATTTGAATAGGTAAATTGTAAACTTGATGATTTCATGCTTAAAAAAGGTCAAAAATGATTAAGGTTTTTTATACCATGGTGTACCTTTTCCCTCGCCATAAAACATGATCATAACATTATATCTTACACTTATATCTTTTAACTTTTATAAGGAAAGAAAAAAAAGGAAAATACAGCTAAGAACTGTAATGTAAAGTTTCTTAATAATATGACCATATAGAGGTATAATATTTATTAATATTGTTTTGAAATAATATTTCGACAACGGCCACACCATGCTGAAAACACCAGTTCTCGTCTGATCACTGCAGTTAAGCAGCGTTGGGCGCGGTTAGTACTTGGATGGGTGACCGCTTGGGAATACCGCGTGCTGTTGGTATCCTTTTTTATTCCTCATTTTTAACTCCATTGCTTTCCATTTCTTGTTAAACTTTCATTGTATAATGTAGTTTATTTTTGTATTATTTGCCTTTTTTTATTAGTTGTCAATATTGTATGATTCAGTACAAGAATCAACTATAAAACATGTATATTAAAATAATAGTGAGTAAAGTATTGTACATGATTTTATTCCATATGCCTTTTTCATGGAAAAAGTGACTTTTTAAACCTTATCAGCTTTTTTGCAAACAAGTACGTGGATGCAGTTTTTAAACAAAAGTTTGTATTTTTAATCGCATAATATACCTGCTTCTGTTGATTATTATCATAATCGATATTTGAAGCATATTAGGCGAATGCAGATTTTGCGAATTCAAGTGTAGGGCCCTGTCTGATTTTTAAACGATTATAATAGCCCAATATATAAGAAAAAATAGGGTTATATTTGCACACCTAGCTCCAACAAAATTTTATTAACGCTGCTTTGAAAAGTAGTAGCAATAAATATCCAACTGTTCCGTTCATACCTAAAAACACTTCACACCGAATACAATTAGGAAAGCGAGGAAAACCAAGCCGTAAAACTCAAACCTACTCAAACCAAAAGTAAGCGCGTGCTGATGGCGGGAGGTTGCAGAATGCTGCGGGAGACAGAGCGTGGCATAATCTTAGATCAGGGAGCGGGGAGAATGGGAGAGTAGTGGCAGCGCAACGGCAATCATCATTTTCTCCAACTGAGCTCAACGAAATTCATTTAAATTCAATTAAAACTTAAAGATGTATTAAAGTATTCAAAAAATAATAACTCAAAATTAGAAAAATTGGATTAAAATTTTAGGCAATTAAAATTATAAATTACAGTTATAAAAAATGAAAAAATATTTCATGTGCTATTTTACATTAAAACTCAAACTTATAATTTGAGCAAAAATTCAATTTAAAAAAATCATTCGAAATTCATATTGGGATTTTTCAGCATATTATTTAAATAAAACATAAGCATTTTTGATCAATTGAAACTGTTTTTATTTCCTGGAAATGCCTCGTTCTGTGAAACGGGAGACTAATAATTTTTATTATTTTCTAAGAGTTCCACATCTCCAAAGAATTCATTTTTATTTAGTATGATATAATATGCGATTATTAAGTTTTATTTTTGTTGGTAACTTTACCATGAAAATCAATGGATATTTCACCCTTAATAATAATAATAAATATTGAAAGGTTCTTACTCCTTCTTTAATTATGAGTATACTCGTGAGATGAAATAAAGATGGCAAGCATTCATTATTTTCACTTTATATAAGGATTTATTTATCCTTACAATACATACATGTATCTTTATTTGAATATTGACTCGATATAAAACCAAATATATTTTCAAAGTCCTACTCTGGGACGGCTTTCAATGTGGACTCAAAGGTCTAATTTTTTATTCTCTTACAAATGTTGAGTTCAAGTTTAAATGAGATCTAAGTCTCTTCGCGAAGTATAAATTTTTCTAGTATCGAGGATTTTCATCGACTCGAGATACTTAGAAATCTACGAATAGGATCAATGAATCTTAACTTGGTCGCAGGAATACAATTCTTACGCCCGTTCTCGAGTTCAATGATTCTATGTTTCGAAGTAGCTAAAGGAAGTTGGAGCCAAGCTCAACAGACTACCACTTTATACTATTCTAGCAGATTGCCAAGCCCTGCGGCGAGGATGTATTCGCTTACCCTTAGAACCCTGTTTACTCAACGAGGAAGAGTGCCAAAGCCTGGATACTCACATCAGATCTGGATGGTACAACCACTCAGTCCATGCGATTTTATCCAGAACAAGTTTCTACTAACAACAGGGACTAAGAGTTTTTAGGTCTTAGCCTGTGAAACTGGTTCACCCTCGCTCGCCAGCGAGCCCCCCAATGCCAAATCAGGCTCAGCATCTACTTTTTAAAGGAGGATTCCCCGTGTACACCTCCGCGTCTCGCGGAAAAGTGTAGGCGTTACGCTCGCGACTGCGCCTTACGTGGCGCCTAGAGGCTGGTCCTGATATTCGGCTGGGTATCAAGAGTTGCTTGTCAGAGGAGGATGGGCAGTTACCTTATAATATATATCGACAAGGTCCTTCTCCTCAGTGGGAAGAGGGTTGTCGGCAAGAGAGTCAAGAGATACACATTCTTCCGAATTTCTAATCCATGTTCTTAATTGTATAGCTACATTTAACGCACACTTATAATTTTGTCTTCGTTCTGAAGGATATCGTATTCGATGATGAAGACAGTATATTGGAGATGAGGGTAACACCATCAATTCAGGAAAATGCGGTAGTTCTTTCATATTTATAATTTTACGAGTAGTAACCTCTTTTAGAAAAGCACACTTGGCGCGACCTTTGAAATAAATGCAGCGTGAATAATGGGCTGCATCCCTTATGATGCTACATATATGTTTAAGTATAACTTCGCCCTCGTACCACTCTATTCCATGTTGATACTTCAACACCCAGTTGTTCTTCGATTGTAGCTGATGTGGTAACTCTTGGAAATAACAAGGAGGCCCAATTATCCAATGACTGAACACATGGTCGTAGACAGATGGAACGGCAAGCTCTTTTGGTAAAAATACGTCATTGACATCTTTGAATCTCTAAATTTCGATGATTATATCCATAATAAAAGCAATTGCGTGATAGTTCTTAGGGCTTTCAAATGAAACTGAGTCTTGGATTTATCTTAGTAACTAAGGCTAATAAAGGCAGTGCGAGAATAGTGGTGGGGATACGAAAAAAGCTATGCTATAATTACTACTCGTGCTACTGATTTACGCTCCAAAATTTACGATAACTTGACGAGCCGAAACAATTTCTAAAATAATGTCACATTCTGCATACGAGATATCGTTTTTAACGAGATTCGAATGTCCGTTAACGTTTCTCTAAAGCTCTGGTGTTAAATCACAAGCGAAAAGACAGAATCCTTTGGCATAAGGTTCTCGAATTACCTTCGTTGAGGAAATGAAAGCTGATTAAATAGGTTTTGTAGGTACTTGCATACCATCAACGTATAACGAAAGAAAAAATAATATTATAGTTTTTATAATTGAAGGGGTTCATTGTGAAATTTCCGTTGAACGCTTTATTATCTACAAATCCGAGAATTAGTCCTTTGGGAATTTGACATAGTAACGCGTTATCTGTAGTATGTCCATGAACTCCCGAATGCATGGTAATGGCTTTAACGTCGACACATGTTAGAGGATATTTTGCTGTGGATTTGGAAAGAGCACGTGTATGACCAAGTAAAATACTAGAATTAATTTTAGCTCTGCGAATAGGAAGAGTTGCTTCAAGTATATGCAATCTGTGGTTGGTAGAGGCCCCTAACAAGCAAAATGAATCTCGTGAACGTACAAGTCAAATTCGTACTTCTACTCCGATTAGTAAAAATTTTTCTGGATTAAATACATCACAGTGCAAATGACCTATCATATTAAACTGTCTTCCGCCTGCTGTAAACTCATTGCGTTTAACAATAGCGGAATCAACTGTGGTTACGATTTCATCGAGCTTACCAGGCGTGTCTTCGTATCACGAAGCAGTAGAGAGACGAGACTTTCTTGCATCGCAAAAATAATCGAGAAGAGTTTCTATATATGCTCTATATGCATAAGCATTTTTAGGGAGTAAATCTAATTTTCCATTGAAACATACATTAACGTGAGTGAATATGGAGTTCAGAATCAGCAGTAAGCCGTTTGACTTTTATATGCCCTCCTGGTATGTGCAAAAAATTTAAGTGACTAGCCATTGATACAGAGTTATTTATCTCTTTAAGTAATTCTTCAGAATCGAAATAGACAACCGGTGAACTGGAACTACTTGCGATATCATATTCTCCTTTGGTTCCAGAAATAAAATTTATTTTATTTTCGAAATTTTATCGTTGTACACGTAAGAGAGTTTGAGGTACTTGAATATCTGTGAGGGCTACTTTCCACCTACCAGTGACATTAATCGGTGGCGGCTATTGAGTTAAGAAATGAGTGGTAGTGTTATCCGAAAAATATCGCATGCTACTGTTGCTTGGAAGCACCATGTAAAAATGTTCTTTCATGGTTAAAAAGATTAGACTCAATCTTTAACGATATTTTAAAAATCTGATGCACGAACCTAAAAGTTGAATTTTTCAGGGTATCCTACCCAACTTATGAGAAGCTGCTTTTTCTTGCCTTGACCTGATCCTTTAAGATTTTTTTCTATTTATGAAAGCTCTTTTGCAGTATCCTTTCGAACGCGACGTAGTTTTTGGTGCTAGAAAAATCCGTCAATTTCTTCGTTCTTTAAGTCACGAAAAGTGTAGACAGGTGGTTGTCTTTGGATATTAACACGCGAAATTGGAAACAGTTTTTCAGTCCATCCGATCTCGTATCTCTTTTTAAAGGCCGCCTTAGTTCTGCTAATTCGTACGAGATCACCAACTTCATATTTACGAGTGCCAAAATGCGGTTTTAACCGTTTAGAAATATTAGCTTTTGTTTGACTTTGAAAAAGTAAGGGGAAAAAAATCGTAGCTTCTACGTGTGGTAAAATTTCGTGGTAATCTTAAGTAGAGAGATCGGCTGGCTAGACCGAATCTAGAGAGTCTGAGAGGGCACTGGCGTGGCTCTTTCAGAGGGACTCGATAAAAAAATTTACAAAGTGTCATAGAAGCGGTCTGGCGGTCTCGGTTAAAAATATCAAGTGCTGTCGTTACAGTGCAGACAGACACAATTGGGAAAACTTAAAAGAATTTCAATGCAGGAAAGTTTTCTATTCACGTCAGGTTGACACGTATATATGTTTGTATACACATTGTTTTTTGGTGATTGTCGAGCAATATAACATGCAGTTCTATAAGATAAGGTTAATTGATCCTTTCGCAAGTTGCAACCTAACCTACAAAAGACCAGATAGGCAGATTTTTTAAATGTTTTTACATTGTGTACTATATATATTTCAAGCCAGATTCTCAATAAAAAACAAGATGGACAATGATGATTTGAGAAAAAGAGGGACTCGATTTGCAACTGGATTAAGAATGCGAAAGCATCGTGCGAATATAAATTTGGTTCATTAAATGTATGTATTACTTATGGAATTCTAAACAATTTCAAAACGCGACCATATTGATGAAATCGAATAATAACTAAGAAAATTATAAAGCACGAGCATTTCATATTGAATATTTTAAATATTTTCGAACTAAAATACCGATTTTATATATAAGAATGATGTATGTTAGAAGTAATAAGTCATTAAAAAGCAAATAAGAATAAAAAGTCTTTTTTCCAGAAGAAGAGTTTCATTGTCCTTCATAAGAGCGGTCCCAAAAAATTCAAATGTCAAATTAGTCGTGTAAATTTAATTGTGTGAATGTAAATTTTGTTCAGTTAATTTATGTAATACTTATTGAATTCTAAACGATTTCTATACACAAAAATATTGATGAAATCGTATAATAATTATGAAAATAATAAAGAATAATAATTTCATATTGAAAAGTTCATATATTTTCGAACTAAAATACTTTTTGCAGTACATATTTTTCCTTCTAGATCTTCAACCTTTAAATAAAACAATGATTTACGTTTCTAATACGATTTTAAACGTTTGCGCATCTCCGTAATGGGAACGAGAGTGGTGCATACGAATAACCAATAGTAACAATAAAATCCGAATGGAGCGGTAACGTTTTAACCAATCACCGCTCTCGTCAGCAAAGAAGAAGCAGATGATAAAAGAAATGCTTCCTCCAAAAAAAAGGTCTGTTCAGAATTTGAAGAAATACAGATCAGTTAGCAAGAGCATTTTGGATTTAAAGTGAGTGATTAGTTTAAAGTGGTAATTTTCAAGTGAGCGATTTAAATTGTGAAAGTTTTTGTGCCGTTGATAATAACCATGAATGACAAGACACAAGGAAAAAAAAGGGAAAAAGGTAATATAAATTTTTCTGGTTTGGGTTCATTTTTCCATACTTTTTGTGATGTTATATTCTACTTTGATACCACATAACGAACTGAAGAAATGATTCATGGAATAGCATTTAAAACGTGATAAGAAATCGACATCGAACAATGATTTTGTAGGTTATGTTAAGTGTTTTAAATGATGTATTATTGAAACAGCATCATAATGCACATTTTAAATTGCAATTGGAACAATATTTATGGGGAATATAGAAATGGGGAAAAATATTTCGTTCATTCGAACGTTCGGAACTGCAGTTACCTAAAGAAACACATTTCTTTCCTGTTCCATAATTATTCTTTATTATTTCAATTTTGGCAATAAATCTTACATAGAACTGAAGAAGTACCAGGTTGTACTGTTTCTTCAATCGAAGGCGAATGCTAGAAATGAATTAGATTCAGAAAGTGATGATGAACACGCTAATGAGAAGAATTATTCTCAGAATCAAGTCGATTTCGTTCCATGTCACTCGCTGAGAGTTGACGACGAGGATCGAGTTTTCAGTAGATACCCTTCTCCACCATACCTTAAGACTGCAATCAATGAATTTCGCAAATTGGTGAGATATGGCCTGAATACCTCATCGAATTACGTGGACATGCTAGTACGTTTTTCATCCATATCACAGTACAACGTTGATTATCCAAAATTTTAGGGGATAGAGTAGTTTCTCAAAATTATTAAGTTCCATACTATATTGTATATAATACATAATTCAAGTTTTTTATTAATTGGGAACTATATCTGTACAATTTGGATATTCTTTTCACTCCTCTTTCTGTATGGTCCAATCTAGACCATCGCGTGGTAAAGGCGTTATACGTCTAGCCAGCGTCTGTTCAGCTCGTCTAATCTGGACAAGCTGATCAGCGGTTGGTTAGCGCCGTCTAATCTAGTCCATCTCATGGTTAAGGCGTTACACTTCTGGTCAGCGGCGCTATCAGGCTGTTTGTCCAGCGTCTGACCAGATACAAGACGGTATGGCCAGCGCCCCGAAATTTTGCCACACAGGTTAATGAAAGACGGATCATTTTAAAGGTGAAAATGCTGTACGTATATGATCCAATACTTTTAATCCAGAACTTTTAATAAATATTGGCCTGAGAATGCAATTTACATAGACGACAAACTATGGGCAATAGTTCAATATAAAATGAACAGCGGGAGCGACCTGACCTTCCGTTAAAAATTATTGTTGCACAACGAAGTTGTACGAGTTTTCAGCTTATTATATTTATTATTTTACTTCCCTGTTTTCCTATTTCAAATTCACTCTAAAACGTTTTCCAAACCTTCAAAACTTTTTGGATTTTTTTTAGAGAGAGGCCTTTTCAATGGATTTGCATCGCATATATTGCTGCTGTTACATACATCCACAACGTCATTCATTACATTCATGAACCAGATCGAATTCTTGATCGTCTGCGTGACAACTTTTCTAGTTATGAATGCAGCTTCCATGCCACATGAAGTTTTATGACTCACTATATCAAAGGCCATTCTGCATTTTGGCGTTGTAAGTTGTTAGGGGTCATGTAAATCTCGCATAAATGACCAAGAGTATTTGACTTAAGCGTCATATACGTCACTAAATGCTACGTACTTGCAGTCTATTAGAAGTTCCTTATGTGTTTGCCATGCACTTATTATTATATTTATTATTTTACTTCCCTGTTTTCCTATTTAGCTGGTCTCAAAAATATTTTTCAAAATGTTTTTTCACAACTTATTCACGTAAGTTTTGGGTAAAAATGTATCAAAATTCAGTAGTTTAAAACAAAATTTCTTGCAATTTAAATCAGTAAAAAATTATTAACGTTGACGGAAAGCAATTTGTGATTAAAGACTGTGGTGGTAGAGGCGATTGTTTATTTAAATGTTTAGGTTCATTTGCTCTTCAGTGATGATAAGGACAATGGGCATTTTCAAATTCTCGCTCTAAAAGTTGATGGACCGAGTACAAAATCATTTCTAGTAGGCCATAAAGAGATGGATTTTGCAAATGTCAGTGGTGAAAGGGAAAATAGGAATTATTGTGCAGCTCTTAGTGGCGAAGGTGAAAATAAGGATTTGTCTAACTCCGATAGTGATCTTTAGTACAGTAGGGAAAATAGTATCTCTGTGGATTACGAAGATGACAAAAGGCACTAAATGCAGTAAAGACTTTAGCGAGTATTTGACGGTAAGAGGGTTGGGAAAGCGTAGCCGTGTTTTTTTCACCGCCGTGAAATTTCACGACGTTGAAATCCGTGAAGACCTGAATCAAGTTGTAAAAAGAACAGCAAAGTGTTCAAATATCACTGAGAGAAGCGTCGTTCGAGGTAGGGCAGAAGAAAAAGAATATTGCGGCCAATTAATGGAACAAAGAAATTATGAAGCTGGAAGAAACTGTATTGAATTTGATGAGCATTTAGAAGGTATTGTACGCCGTTCTATATTTGACGTGTACATGAAAAAAGAATATCCATTTATCATACTTACCATACTTACAAAAAATTCATTTTTATCGAAAATATGGTTGTCACATTTACTTTGTCGACGAGATATGGTGTGGTGCTAATCATCACCGTCAATATGGGTGGCTAAAAAAAATAGAGGAAAACGTACGAGACAATTTTGATGTGTACCGCTCTGGCGTACAAGCAGTAGGTGAATATCAAGAAGGCTTTCTTGTTCCTTCCGGTGCTGGCAAAAGAGTGATCATTCTACACATTGGCAGCAGGAATGGATTTGTAGATGGCAGTTTGGAATGTTTCATAGTTAAAAAGGGTGTGCCGTCTACCACGATGTAATGAACGCGGCTCATTTTGAAGAGTGGTTTAGGGAGGTGCTTCACAAACTGCCATCCAAATTCGTAATTGTGATCGAGCAAGCACCCTACGATACTATGGTCGGTCCTGAACGTCGCAATCCAACGTCGAGTTGGCGCAAAGCCGACATCATTCAGTGGATGGTAAAAAAAAACATATCGCTTCCAGTAGACACTGAATCATTTGATCATCTAACGAAACCATATCTCCTACAACTGTGCATACCATACAAATTTCAAAAATGTTACTTGCTGGAAAAAATAACTCAGGCAGTCAGAGGAAATGACGTGCAACCGCTCTGGTTGCCTGTCGTACACTGTGAATTGCAATTTGTATGAAGCTCTGAGAAATCTACGTAAAACACATAGAGAAAATAGAAAAGGATTATAGAGGGACTGATCAACGCATGGACATGATAATTGAAATGAAACCGCTCATTATCAACGTTCGTGAAGATGAGTCCTGTGTTGAAGAACCTTCTGAAGTACTAAGGAACTCAAGATTGAAAAAGAACTTTCCGTATTTCAAAGGTACGAAAATATGTCGATCATCTCAATTTCTATATACTTTGTATTATATTATATTATATTATATGTATTATATTACTCTATATTTCCAATAAATATATCTCTTATTTGTACATATAATAGCATAATTATAGAGAAAATCTCAGCAAAAAAATTCTTTTACAATTTCTTACCATATTAAAAAAAAGTTCGTAGTAATCTAAAATATGCATAAATTTAAGGATGGGACAATTCTGTACTTGATAAAGATTCAAAGAATCAAAACTTGTGACCGTCTCTTTTCTTTAACCCAAGTTTTTCTCAAGTTTTGTAATAATGCAGAATCGAACAAATGTTTCACGGAAATCGTTTGAAAAATAATTCAAATATTGTTTCATGGAAATCTTCTACATTGTTTTCTGAAAATTTAGGATATTGTTTTCTTATTGTCTGGAATCGTTTGGTAAGTTTGGTTTCATTAACCATTTTTTATGTGAGCATTGATCCATTCGATTTTTGCCTTCACCTTTTCCTTTACGTTCCACCTCCTTCCCATCCTTTAATTTGCGAGATCCCTCAAACATTTCTAAATTTTCATTTTTTCGCCTGTTCAATGAAACATTCTTGTGAACAGATTTTCACGTCACTCAATGAAAGACGTAGATCTACAATGCGCTTTTTTGACATTGGTTTCCCATCTATTCTGTACATGCAGGTATTGCCACCCTGCTAATCAAAAAATACAATCGCAGAAAAAAAATAAAGGGTAAAAACTAATTCAGGCGAAAATGCTGGGGATTGTCTCAGAACGCAAGAAATTAAAGATCAACAAGGATTTAATGAAAAATCAATAAATTCTCATATAACCCAGACCGACATCCCTTTCCTTTTTTGCATTACGAGATTTCCAGCCTTATTTTGAACTATATCACTTTTTACCCTTTGTTTTTCTGCGATGGAAGATTAATTTCGTATTAATTGAATTACTCCGAATACAAATTTTGGTCAAATTATTATAAATAGCTCGTTTCCATGCTTCCCAGGAGGTATAGCTACGAGTCGTTTTATTCAGTGGTTCCCCGTGTATTCCGTGCACAGGCTAATCTACCCTGCAATTCAGAAAAGAAAATAGCTGATTCATTTCATATTAGATGTATTAGACCTAATACATCAGAGAATCCATTATATTTGTGTAAAATTTGACACCCTCCCTCCCCTTTTTGTCAAATGTGCACGTTTCGAGACCTCTGATACCGAAAAATAGGTTCTTATATGTAATACGGATGTGCCTTTATGTAGGTATGTATGTATTTATGTATTCCTGTGAGCATGATCGCTATTAAATAAATTGCCAGATTGGATTACCCTTTTGTATACTCTTTTAGAATCCTAAATTGAAGGTCAAGTTCGATATCCAGCCATTTTGGATAAAAATGCAAAAAGTGGGAGCATTCTCAAAACTTTTGAGACCAATTCTTTTCAAGATTTAGAAATTTTATGTTCGATTGTTCATAGTATTAGAAAATTCGAACAATTTCTCCGCACGACATTTTTCGATAAAAAGAAAATTAACAAAGTTAAAGCATTTTCGAAATACAAAAAAAAACGAACGAAAATGAACATTTTTAGCAAAAAAACGCATATTATGAAAAAATCAAAAAAACTAAAACGTTGGTATTTGAAAGCCCTATAACATTATCAAAACAACTTTTTGATTTTTGTGAAAAATTAAAAATTCCAATTTTGATCAAACAAAAAATAATGAAATAATTCCATTTTGGTTTGAAACCATGCAAGATACAAAAATCATTAATAAAAAAAAATTATTCAGCCACGTTGCGTTTGTTATATTCGTAGAAAAAAACCACTGTAAAAATAAAAAATTTAATTTTTGGACAAAGACACAAGCTACAACTAGAATAGATATTGTTTTTTCTTTAAAAAGAAATTTAAAATAAAAAATATTGCATTTTTCAAAAAAGGACACAAGTTTCAATTGCATTTTATTTAGCAAGATTTTTCACCTAAATTATATCTAGAAATTTGCTTAGAATAATTTTACGGTGGATTGCGTATTTTTGTTTGACATATTGTGAAAAATAACATAAAAAACAAACAGATTGAAATTATGGAAAAACGGCACAAGTTGCCAGAAAATGGATAATGACCAAATTTCATTTTTACCAATAGAATTCGCCCTTTTTTCAATTGCGAAAACAATAAAGTGAAATGTTTTAATACCTTTGATATAAAAGTGTTCATCATAATGTAGAAAAGTTTACATGTTGGACAAAATCGAGAGCGAAGCACGAGGCACGTGATGAGAATGTGTTCGTTAAGGTCAAAGGAGCTTTCACAAAAGAAAATTCATGATCACCAAATTGTAGTTGTCGCTGCTTTGACCTTTAATTTTAAAAATTCTGTGCACAAACGTGGGGGAAATGAGAAGATCGATCGGTTAGCGCGACATAAATATAGTAAGAAGTGTGAAGTGAGAGGGCCAATGGCATGTTAATAATGGTTTACGACAACAGAGTTTTTCTTCACACCCTTTACTATTTACAAATTTTTTCTCATGCTGAGTTTCTATTAGAGTTAGACCAAACCTTAATACTCTACAATGTAAGTGGACAGCTTGGTCTATTATCTATTATGATTATTCACATTATTTATTATCATTATTTACATTAATTATTATGTGTATATATATATATATATATATATATATATATTTAAGTTATTGTATACACTGCGCTCAATGCAAAAACACGTTATCTACTCGTGCTTTATGAACCGAAGCTTTCGCCTTTTCCGCGAGCTTTTTCGTTCTTCTTCTTCCACTTCATTAGTAGATCACTTTTTACCTTTTGCTTCATTGCCAGTTGTTTTGGCAGTCTCTGTTTCTTTAGAGGCTTTAACTCGTCTCTTATTGATTTTCTCTTGCTTTTCTGCTCAGTCCCTTGAGGTATAATGTCTGTGGATTTTTGCAGTGAACAACGTATACGTAGCATTTCTCACGCATTTCCCGTTTAGCATCCTCTATTAATAATTTTCTCAAGCCAACGGATGTTTTGTTTTTTAATACCGAAGTACTTGACAAACGTTTTCAAGTTAGCTGTTCTTACATTGCGAAGATTCTCTGTAGGCCTGGCAAGCAGATGAATTTTGTAAGCTTTATAACCTGCTTCGTATTCTCGGTACTCTATGTATCGATCATTGATGTATTCTTCCGCATCTACAGCTTTTTGCATAAATTTTAAGCATCGATTACACTGGAATTTATTTTATGTTCTAAACGCTGTAAAGCCTGCAAAATATGTCACGGACAACCCTTCTAGTTCTCCGCTGATTTCCTCAAATGGTGATGGACCTTGTATCTGAACATTAACATCCTAAATTGGAGTGTCCTCTTTTCTGTTTTCTTCTATTTTCTTCGTCTTCTCCGACACCTCTGTCTGCATGTTCCTCTGAGTTTACGATTCCGGTTTCAAGGAACTCTATGGCTCTTTGTGCACTCTTCCGGCACTTCCATGTCTTTTAATTTCTTTTGCATTTCTTCTGGAGTTGATGCTGGGAAATAGTGGCGATTTGCTTGATCGGTATTGCCTTTCTTCGAAGATGCTACGTTCTTGGCAGCAACCAAATGACGTATAGTCAGTCGGACCATTCGGCATGTAGGATTTGGATTAAACCCATTTCGTCCTCGTACGCTGGCAAACAATTCCTCTACGGAATCTGTATTGCATATCCTTGTACACATTTGAAATTCAGGATCAAGAGCAATCATAGCCTTGGAAAGTTCTGAAAGTCCCTTCACTGCCATAAGAAGTGCATTGAAACTGGGTAAGCTTGTCAACTTTTTGTTCTTCTGGCGTTTGCTCCACACTTGGATGGTTGATTCCCACTCTAAAACGTTTTCCAAACCTTCAAAACTTTTTGGATTTTTTTTAGAGAGAGGCCTTTTCAATGGATTTGCATCGCATATATTGCTGCTGTTACATACATCCACAACGTCATTCATTACATTCATGAACCAGATCGAATTCTTGATCGTCTGCGTGACAACTTTTCTAGTTATGAATGCAGCTTCCATGCCACATGAAGTTTTATGACTCACTATATCAAAGGCCATTCTGCATTTTGGCGTTGTAAGTTGTTAGGGGTCATGTAAATCTCGCATAAATGACCAAGAGTATTTGACTTAAGCGTCATATACGTCACTAAATGCTACGTACTTGATGTCTATTAGAAGTTCCTTATATGTTTGCCATGCACTTATTAAGTTTTTGACTGCGTGGAAAAAATCGTGGATGGCAAGGATTCTTTTATTCTTGTGATAAAAGGAAGGATTCTCTGTAGTGACGGCCAGCTGCGTAGAGGCTGACCTATTTGGTCCTCCTTGATCACATACGAGCATTCGTACATCGGCACTAAATTCTGTGGCTTCATCGATGCACATTCCGATAAGCGTTACCAAATCTTTTGCGACAACGCCATTCTTTGATAATGCGTAGAAAACGATTGCCTTCCATAGATTAAAAGTGTCCAAACTGTTTAGATTTATGGTAAAAACTTTATTTGCTCGTCTTTCAGTCCTGCCCAGTGGTCCAAGATCTTCGAATCCTTTGATTATATCTTTCGAAGAATCGTACTCAAACTTCTCCATTATGTCTTTCCCGTCGAACTTTGCAATGCACCTTCTTGCACATTCCGGCATTTCTTGCAATTTTTGTTTTAAGTTTTGTAAAACAGGCCTTAGAAAACCAGTTGTCAGTTGAGTTAGTGCAGCACGGTTCTCAATAGTGCGGCTATGAGATAGTAATAAGCCATCCTGCCCCATTCTGTCATATTCTGATGCTGAATAGTAATGCTGCTACATGGCCCAATTCATCTCATCTTCAGAGTACTTTTGCATTGTCCTTGTAGCAGGCCTAAGTTGCAACTTTAACATTGCTCTTTGGGCCTCATTTGTTATACTTCTATCATCCAAACATTCTTCGACATCAAATTCTACTTTATTTATATTTTTACGTGTTTCATCTTCGAGTACCTTCTGCATGATTTGTATTGCTTCTTGCATCTGACGCTTCTCATCCTTAAACTCTTTCTGCATTATTTGCGTTGCTGCTTGCTGTGATGCTATCACAACACGCATTTCTGCAATTAAAAAGTCTTTATGTTCCATCTCTTTTTCATACTTAAATAATCTCTGGTCCAACAAGTTTTGAACATCGATGATATTATCATTTTCTTACGTCGAATTCTCACTATTAATTTGTTCACTTTTAGCACTTTCTTTCACCATACTATCACAATTATTATCTTCATTTTCATCCTTACCTTTCATTGCACTCTCACTTTTATTCTCTTTCCTGATTTGGTCAGGAAATGGTAAATTAAGAGTGGAAAATGAAATATGTGAAACAGGGTTTCTATTATTTACCTTGTACTTCCGCGCAGCTTTTGTTGATTCAAAATCCAACAAAAAGTAATCTTGGTCATGGTGAATGGGAATTGCACTTCGTACAAGCTTTTCATTTTTAGGTGCTGTGAATGCCTCACCCCGAAAATGAATTTGACACAACCTCAAATTTTTCGTATGTCTACCTTTCACAATTCCTAGAACAATCAGAAAAACTGAATTTTATTTCATGAATTATTGATGTCAGCACTACTTATATAATATAAAAAAAAATTTTATTTCATAGTGTTGCGCATGGAAAGGGCCCACTTTGTCGGGTTGAAGTTGCTTCAAGGAGCATATGGCCGCATAAACTTTGAAAATTTGCAGTCTAGGACGAACTTTCGGTTTAAGGTTCCCGACTGCTAGGCGATAGATTTAGGTATACATATTTAGGTTCGATACCCCGTAGCGTTGAAACTTGTATTGGTAATATAATGTTTAAAAATGTAATATTTGTATCCACTCTAAACAGGACAATTAATATTTAAAGCAAGGTACTTGCAACCAATTATTATTTATTTTTTCAATATTAAATATTCACCGGATAACATAATAAATATTAACTTAGGGGCCCTATGGAAATTTCTGCACGGTATGTACAACGTTTTTATGAATTACTATTTGATAGGATGCGTAGCTATGGTTTCAGATTACATGTGTTTGTCATGGAAAAACAAAAGAAAGGTTAATCCATATTTGTGTAAAGTTTACCTGTGAATTTAATTTTTGTTGCAAAGAATCTTTCGGCAGAAATCGATGTTAAGTTTTTTTTTTGTAGTTAAATAGGGTGTTTATTATATGTTATTGAAAATTGTTTTGAAATAAAGTTGTGATAATTAATTTACATATTTTGATTGATAACTAGCCATCCTAAGATGACAAAATGCAAGCTTTATAGACAAAAATGTGAAAAGAATAAGTTTTAAATAGTTTTCATTGAAATTAGTGACACTTTTTTTCACATGCGGTCTTGGTAACACAACGGAAAAATTCCGCGTGAATAACAATGTATTAAATAGACTTACAAGACATTAAGAACATAAAAATTATTTAAAAATTTAATCAAAAAGATAAAACTTGGATATAGGGTACCTCTAAAACATAGCCGATTTGAAAATTTCTTTTTTGGAGAAGTTTGGCATCCAAAAAGGTACAACTGAGGCTTGTGTCTGAATTTAGATTCAAAAATCCTTTTTTTAATCACCCTAATGTACAGTTGTGTGTGTCTGTAAATTTTTAGGTTCCTAAACTAATGGTCAAGTTTGCAGCCAGATATTTTGAATAAAAATTGAAAAAATGAGCACATTTTGAACAACATTGTGATCCCTTTTTTGGAGATTAAAAATTCTCTTAATATTTGTTGGTAGTACACAAAAAGACAAACCATTTCTCCTTGCGATCTTTTTTTTGGTGCAAAAAATGAAATACTTATAGCAGTATTATAAAATTCAAAGAAATTAACAACAATCGAAATTTTCAGCCTAATAACGCATATATGAAAGAAAGGCAGACAAAGAAAAATTTAGTTTTTTCAATTCTATACAAAATTATCATAACGACTTTTTCTATTTTCTTAAAAAATCGAAAATTTAAATTTTGATTGCATAAAAACTAATGGAAAATCGAAATTCCATTTTAGGGTCAAACTATGAAGGATACGACAAATATTGATTGGACAAAAATTGTGTATTCCAAAAAGTTCTCCAAATTTTTTATTGTTTACTTTTTTATAGGACAAGCAGTTTTTGTTTAATTCATAAAAAATAACATTAAAAATGTAATAATATGATTCTTGGACCAACGACGCAAACTACAGATAAAATGGCATAAAAGTTGTTCACCAAAAAGAGAGCTATACATTTGTCATGAATAATTCTTTGATAGCCTTTATTCAAAGTGAATATTATTATTAATAATTATAATAATAAATGACCGTCGAATTCTTAGCTGAAAATGATGAATTTTTAAAACAAAATGTAACAATGACATTTTCAAATAAAAAAATCAGTATTGTACAAAACATATAATATATAACGAAGTAATGAAATTTCTACTGGAATACTTAAATTAAAAAAAAAATTAATTTATAATAAAAGAAAAAGATTCACAACTATATATGTAGTTAAATTTTTAATGAAATGAATCAATTATTTTACCTGATAATTAAATTTGTAATCAAAGACGAAATTTTTAAACAATAAGTGACTTTTTAACCAAATTCTTATATTTCCTACAAATCAAATTAATTGTTCACTAATTAGTTGAATTTTTAACTTAACTCGTGAATATTAAACAAGGAAGAATAATTTTCTACTGAAAAAGACGAATTTTCAATAAAATACAGGAATTTCAAAGAAATTAATTGCAATGTTCATTAGCTTAAATTACATTCAATTATCTAGATTTTCAAGTAAATTACTCTTGATTACCATGCATTACTCCGAGATATCTGAATTTCAAGTGGATTACAAATCGAGTAATCTAACTTTCAAGTGGGTTACTCCAGATGCATGTGCGTTAGACACATTACTGTGCCGTGCAGCCGAGTTTCGGCCCGCGGTCAATTTTCCTGAAGACGAAAATCTGAGTTGAGGCCCGCGGTTTATTCAAGAGACCCTACAGTCCATCTTACCCTCTCTAGTCGATAGTTTTCACCCTAACTTTCAATGATTTTATGCAAGTGGCGACTGTCATTTTTCCCTCACACTTTTTCCAGGCTAAGGTCTGGCAGCTATGACAATATACGTAGATTCTTTATGCTGGTGTTTTAAAAAAATGTAGGGAAATATGCATTGTCAGTAATAAATATAAAGAAGTAATAACTACAGTACTAATAATAATATACTGTATAATAAAATATGAATTAGTACTCTAGAAAAGATTCTCGTCAATTCTATAAGTACTTAATCGATGACTTTAAACACACATTACTAAAAAAATAAATAAAGCATACATAATTAAGCTAGTGACAGCTGTCATCAAGTGAAATAAATTCTGAAATAAGCTGCACATTTTCCCATGTATAAGGTATTTATTTCAGTTTGAGCTAAGACCTAGACTGGTACAAATTAACGTGAAAATTTACGGACGAATTCGAATCTGGTTAACGAACCGCTTTGCAACAATAACATATCATCTTTTAAAAGTTCTTTTTTTTCTAAAATATCTTTCCTGCTGTTTCCAATACTTCGCATTTCTATGTAGACGTCTATTGATAGAAAACTTGAGTAAATTAGTATGCAGTTTTCTAAAATACAGTTACAAAACTTTTGAACTCTTTTATGTAACAGTTGGAGAGCCATGAAATCTTCGAGAAAACAATTTTCTTCATCTGATGAATTTTAAAAAGCTGGACCAAAGAAGTTTTTCAAAAATGATCCTATTTCAGAATTTTCTTCTTTGTATTCAACAATTAATCTATGATATTAAATCTTTCTCCACCAACTTTGACCCAAACGAAACCGACAACCTTTTATACTTGAATTTGAAAACGCTTTACGTACAGAGGAATGAATGGCAAGTTCGAAGTCTACATAAACTATTTTAGGATCGAAGGTTAAATTTACTTTTTTTACATTCTCATACTAAATAAGAATATGCTGCTGTATACGAATTACAAACTGCTACATTTTTCGGAAATTCGGATATTTTCTTGACCTCGGGCCGCAACTCGGGAATAACCTTACTGTGGATTACCAGTTCGGATAACCGAGCGGGCTAGCTAGCGGATTACCAGAGTGGTTTCCTCCTGGGTCGGACAAAAACTATAATTAATCATTTCAACGTTTTTACATATCTGTCGTCGTTGGCTTAAAATTCGAATTTTTGATTTTTTAAACAACATTTTCGATAAATAAAACCAAAATGACAAGTCCTAGACAAAAGCGATGTGAAAATTTTTAAAATCACTTTTTATATGCTGCAATTCCCCCCTGTAACTATCAAGAAAAAGCGTGAAGTATTTTTGGACGGACCCCTATATATTTATATATATGAGATGTCAAAAAATGGTCTCTTCAAAGTATATATCATTCAACATAAACTTTCACCAAACGTGTAGATCCATGAAGTCTCATAAAAAGCATTTTTGGTGCTTTTTTGAAAGTCCGAGAGGTCCAAGAACCCGACACTTGCTGCAGGAGAGCGGCCATGAAATTTTCACTAACTCAACATGTGTTCTTAGCTACAGTACATTTCCCGAGTACCCCACCCTTTGAATTTAGGGATTAAGCCTAGAGACCTAGAGACGTAAATAGAAAAGCAGGTATATATTTGGTGTGAGAGGGCGGGGAACTTTTGATGCTCTTGCTAGATTTAGGTCATATCTACCTATGGTTATTTTATATTTTTATAGTTTAAAAAGAAAATTTGTCTCTTATATAGTAAGGTATTAAATATAATAAGGTATACAAATAAGTCCATATAAATTGGGAATTAAAATCTCTGCTGCATTAGTTTGAAGTTGATAATTTAACCTGAATGAAAATGTTTGAAATAATTATTGCTGTAATAGTTAGAAATAAATATAAATTCAGCTATTAATTAGCCAAATACATTGAAAAAATAATGGTAGCAAAGACGCGAAAGCTTAAAATTGGCCACTCTATAAACGATGCAGGATAAAACCAGTTGTGAATTCGAAATTAAGTGTTTCCTCTTTTATAATTATATGCTGCTCATTTCAGGAGCACTTTGCTTCTCGTAAGCAAATATATTTCGAAGATAAGTTTGATTAAAGCAAGTTAACCAATTTCGAGTTAATCATTCAAGAATTTGCGGACGTTGAAATTTCATGGACTTTGAAAATCGTTGTTCGATAGCGACTAACAATCTGTTTTGTAACTTAAAAAAATAATAATAACTTGTTCCTAAGATCTGGGGATGACAAATACAAACTAAACAGTTTTCATGGGAAAAAAATATTCGCTTCCGGGAAAATAAAGATTTCGTGTCACGGTCTCGCGTAATATCCCGTACGAATATTCGCTGAAAGATGTATAAAGAGAAGAAAGGTATATGGTTATATAAAGATAAATAATAATAATAATTTAAGAAATATCCTTTCTTATTGTACGAAAAAAAAGTTAAGTGAAAAAAACATCATAAAGTTGCTTTTTGCAAAAAATGGATACTTAAGATTTTAGGTCGGAATTTGATTGATACTTTGGTGCTGAAAAAAGTGGCAGATAGTTTTATCAATTGAGCATGTTAGAAGTCGCAGGTATCTGGTTTTGAATCTTCAATGTCTTCATTTTACTATATTCAAGATGAGATTTCGAACAAATCCTTTCCAGAAAACTTTGAAATTTTCTTATACAAGAAGCCCATTTTCGCTAACTGTTAACATTTAACAATTCAAACACAACCTTTTCAACATGAAATCATTCTTAGTTGAAATTGCACAATTTCAGGGCCTTAGAAATTAGAGTTAGTATGCAAAAAAAATAACAAAAAATGTGCAACTTTACAATTTGAAACGCTAAAAATTAAGAATGGAAAAAATGCAAAAATTTCAATAACTGGAATTTGAAGGACAATTTTATTGTCAAAGGATGTAAAGTTTCACTTTGTGAAACGTTCAAAGTTACAAAAATTTTGAATTAGGTCGAAGTGAATCACAAAAATTTCGTTATGCTTTCTTGTTTCTATTCTGTCCTATTCTGCTATGGACAAGACAATACACTCACTCGACTGTGGTTTAAGTTACGTTATTCGAAATAGCGAAATTCACGCCGAAATAATAATATTTAAATGTTACTGATATTTGGAACTATATATTATGCAAATAATTTTGTCTTTTAATTGAAAGATGGACGGATCATACTGCAAAAAGTCATAAAATGGAAATTCTAGTCAAGAAGAAAAAGAAAACTTTAACTTTACAAAGCTACAAACTATTCAACATCATCATTAGAAATTACACTGGCTGCCGAAAAAATTACAAATGAGGGACTTAAATATGTTACTGGATATGTCGCTCGGATATTCTCGCGGGATCCTTCTCTTGACATTTTTACTTCTTCGCTACCACAAAAGCGCCCAGGTGAATGGATTGATCTTTTGTCACACAGGTATTTAAAGGCTCCAAATGAGAAAAATAATGATGACAGCTGAACGAATAACGACTGAAGAGTTCAAAATCTACCACAGAGCCACGTTTCCGAAAGAGATTAAAGCTTTCATTTGTTTAGTACGCACGGGAACGTACGTGAGACTACGCAATTTAAACGAGCCATTGTCCACTGAGCAAAAGAAAGGATGGGACGCGAATAGAATGGTAAAAGTTACAAATTAGACCAGCCAACGAAGGACTTTCATTACATAAAAAAACTTTCATTAATTTTCAGTCTTGTGGATTTTTCATAATAATGCAAAATAGCGGCAAGAATAATATGTTTGAAGTTTATCCTGAGTTTCATGAAAACCGTTTGTTTTATTGAAAAAGAGTTTGATAGAAAAATGTTCATCATCTTATTTTGCACAAATAAGGTTGTTTCTACTTTTTTATATGGTTAATCCTTCATCTAAAAAAATGGGTAAAAGAACGACTTTTCACAAAACTACTCGTGCCTCATGTAATAATCTTTTTTGACGCCAGTAAACCTAAAACATGTCTATAAGGATTTCTCCAGGTTACCTACCAACTCATATAATGCAATTTTGGATAACTTAATAATCACCTTAGTTAGTACATTTTTTAATCGATCTTTAGCCCTAAATTTGGTTTAATTAAGTTGGTGCCTAAGGGTAGGCACTTCGTACGACGTTTGCTTCACAACTGTACAAGATAACTGCGAGGTTCCAAAAATTTCCCATTCATTTTTACAATTGAAAAGTAGGCTTTAATAAACACATGTCAAATTTCTTCGAAAACTCCGAACTCCGAGCACTTGCTCGTGGCTAGTAATGACGGTACGCTACTGCCAGGGTCCCCCATCATTGCGTAGTAAAATGAACACTAAGAAGTCGTAAATCTTGTACTTTCCTGGAATGCCTTACAAAGGACCAGGTGTCCAAGCTTTTCACTCGCTCAGCCAAAATATTTAGATTGACTCTTTCTTAGGAAAATTTTAGTAGTTTATCTCTTATATTCTTTACGTTTAAAGTACGTATATGAAAATTAAATACCTTTAAAGACTTTTTATAAGAATTTAATTATTAATTTCTACATTAGGAATAATTATATATATATTCTAGAGTTCTTTATATGTTTTAGCAATAGTTCTGATAAATAAAACATTGAAAAGAACTATAGCACTTTTAAGAATATCCAATATTTGGAAATTACTAATTTTCACATTTCTGAAAGTTCTTATCAGAGTTTTGGAAATCTTAATCACAGCTGTACAAAAAAGTTTGGTTAAACTTTTCGATCAAGTCAAAATTCAAAGAACTATCGCACTTCTAAAAATATTCAATATTTAAAAATGTACCAATTTTCCCATTTCTGAAAGCTTATATCACAGTTCTAAACTTCTTAATCAAAACTCTACAAAAAAGTGTTAACAAACTTTCCGATCAAGTAAAAACTCGAAGACCTATAGCACTTTTAAGAATATCCATTATTTGAAAATCTACCAATTTTCCCATTTCGAAAATTTCTTCTCAGAGTTGTGGACTTTTTCATGACAGTTCTACAAAAAAGTATTAGAGCACTTTTCGATCAATTTTAAATTTGAAGAACTACGGGACTTTGAAGAGAACCCGAAATTCGGAATTTTCACATGCTAGGGTTTTCGTAAATGTGCCGCAGATCTTCGAAATTTTTTAGCTAATTTTAAACCAATCTTTTGGGAACACTTTTCTTTTTGAAAATATTTTAGTGAAGCTTTCATTAAGCAGTCCAGAACTCCGTTTAGAACTCTGAGAACTCTCAACATTGTGGAATTAAAAAATTTCGATTTTCTAAAAAGTTCCATCGTTCTTCGAATTTTGACTTTATTGAAAAGTGTGATGGGACTTTCTAATAGAACTCCCGCTGATGGGCCCAGAATTATAAGCAGGCCCTTTGGATTATTTAAACGAGAAAATTGTGAACATTTTACATTTTAAAAATGTTTTTTATACCTTTTTGATTTTTTTTTAATTTTATTATGAGAGGACTCTGAAATTGTTATGCCAACAGAAAATTATGCAAGAAAATGTCGAATTTTTAAAAAGTGGGGATACCTACATTTTTGGTGATATTAGCCGGAATTACTTTTCAAAATTAACAAAACCCCTAGAACTATGTTTAGTCTACCCGGAGCTAAAAAAAAAGTTCACTTTTGCAAATGTCTGTGTGTGGGGGGGGGAGTAAAGTTGGCCCCCTATTTTCGAAAAGTGAGTTTTTAATGGTTTAGTTATTAGCACTATTGCTAAAACGTATGAAGAACTCCGGAGCAATTGAGGAGGTACCTATCTTCAGAAGTTTTCAAAAGATTCAAAATAATTTAAACTTTGAAAACATTTGAAAATTTGTTAACCAAGCGTTCATTTTTTTTAATTAAAAGAAATTAACTTTTTAAGAGAAAAACTTTCTAAGAAAATTCTAAGAATTTCTAAGGGTTTAATATTTTACAAACGCCCCCCTCCCTTCTTTGCACGTGGACATATATATTTTTCGCAGATTTAGGGTATCCTGTACCCACGTCTACACTAGCCCCCCTCCCCCAGGTGGATAAGCGTCGAATAGAATGAATGAACCCGAAAATTTATTTAGTGTCGCAAAGTAAAGGTCAAGTTCGTTAGCCGGCTAGTTTGGAAAAATAACGTTGATTTTCAAAAACCCTTAATGATTAATATAAAAACTTTTTGATTTTTTATGAAAAATCGAAAATTCAAATTTCGAATGCACAAGAAATAATAAAGAATAAAAAAACTTTGATTTTGGTTGTCAACCTATGCAAGATACGAAAAAATATGAATTTACGAATGCAAATAAGAAATATTTTATGACAAATGACACAAGTTAAGAAATAAAAATGATGAGACAAAAGTTATTAACCCGAAGAAAAGCTTCTCACCTTATTCTCATTTATTTATTAATTTTCTGCGTAGTTTTTCTTTTGTCCCTTAAAAAACATTAAAAATAAAAATAAACTAAATTCTTGGACAAATGACACAAGGTAAGAAAAAATATAATTAGACAAGTTCTTCACCCAAGAAACAGCTGCCAATTCGTCATAAATTATTTTTTGATGAACGCGTAGTTTTAGTTTTAATCGTAAATAATGAAATAAAAATTTTTAATTAAATTAACTGATAAACGAAACAATCTCTGAAAAGGAAGAATAAACAGAAGAAAAAATTTTGAAATAATTATTTTTCGATAGAACAAATAAATTTTTTTTATCGTAAAAAAAGTTATAAATTTAAAATTTAAAAAAAGAGCTAGCAGGCGAAAAAAAAGTGAAAAGACAAGAGTTGCTTCACCAAAAAAGATCTACCAATTTGATATAAACTTTTTTTATAAAAGAATACTAAAAACGAAAAAAATAAATTTTGAGAAAAGGACACCCACTTCAATAAATTTTCATTTCATAACAAGTTTCGCACAAATTACATCTAGAAATTTGATCAGAACCACTCTACGCTAGAATGAGTGTTTTTTGCTTTAATCGTTACACATAACATTGAACATAATCAAATTGAATATATTAAAAAACGACACTAGTTGCAATAAAATAATAAGAAACAAAATTCTATTTTCGCTTATAGAATGTACCCTTCTTTCAATTACAAAAATAAGAAAATGCGCATGTTCCAATAACAATACATGTTACGAATTGTAATAATATAAATCGATTAAAATATTATCTTACTCATGGTAGCTGAGAATAAAGTTTAATGCAAATTAAGAAAATATTATTCAAGTCATCATAAAAAAATACTTTTTTACTTTATTTTGCAATATCTGAATAAGCAACCCCAGACAAAGTAGAGAGATGAATGTCAGACACATTTGATATAGAAGTAATAAATATAATGTAGAAGTTCACATTTTGGAAAAAAATCGAGTGAGAAGAACGAGACACGTGTTGAGAATGTTTTCGTTAGAGCCGAAGAAGCTTTAACAAAAGAGAAATTACAATCGCCAAATTGCAGTTGTTGATGATTTGACTTATAATATTAAAATGTATGCAGAAATGAGGTGGGAATACAAAGTCATGCGCAAGAGATATTCTATTGTTTTAAAAAGATTTAAAATTATTTAAAACTAGGAAAGGAACATTGGAAAGGATAATAAAAAAAGATCGTGAAATTTCTAAAATTTGTTTATTTATTTTCTATTTTGAAATATCAATATGAAATTGCGTTATATTTTCAATAAAGTCAAAGAGTTCCAGAACTGTTAAACAAGAATCCACAAATTTATGCAGTTATTTTGCTTTTTATAACATTCAACAAGACATTGATAATTTTAAAACTTTTCTTTTAATTGAAACAACATGGAGATTGCCGAAGATATAGTTTCTTTAACAAAACTTTCAAAATGAAAATTTTATACAAATTTATTTTATGTATAAGTTTTTTTTAAAATTTTTTTCTTTACGATGCATGGTGAGAAATCTTAAGCAAGACACACCGCACTTCTCGGTAGTGTGGGTTTTTTTTTTCTCTGCAGACTTCCTGGTGGAGATGGCATTACATGTAGGATACAGATATATTGAAGCCAGCAAAGCCTTTCTCGAAAAGTCGTCCTTCCCTTGCCTTCATTGATGTAAAAATGACTCGACTAAACTCTGAGTCAACTGCCTCTGTTTGTCTTGCTCATTTTGCCTACGCCAGGTAAAAATCTGACAGAAAAAGGCTCTCCTTTTGCAACTCCTTCGTTGCAATTTTCGCTGGCGTCAACGCACGGATATATTCCTCGACCAGCACCCAATCATCCTCAGTCATGTTGGATTTTTTTAGCAGTTTAGCGTAATTCTTCAGTTTCTTCAGAGATAGCAACATATCCAAGGTTGAATGCCAACGAATGTCATTGTCTACCACTGCTTTAATGGCATTCATATCAGCATCTCTGATAGCCAATGACACCCTCTCTGTCCTTAAAAGTTTCACCATCTTGGGGAGAGCATCGTCGATCACCGGTTGCAACGAGTGGGCTGCACAGCGAATGCATATAATTGTTAATTCACTACGGTCCACCAAATCCCGAAATATGGTCTGCATATTGGTGTCAATTAAGTTATTGACAGCATCATCTGATTCATCACCTTTGATGATTCTGCATAACTTGATTATTTATCTTTTTTCGTATAATGCTCAGCATTAATGAAAATTTGAGTTTTTTATTTTTACATTATTTTTTGTTCTGAAGAAAAAATAATTTCTAATAAATTCCCGTAAAAAATAAATGGCCAGATCGATTTAAATTATGAATAATATACCTCATTATTAAATACATGAACATGTCTTCAGAAGTGTCTTAACGTATATCCAAACTCTATACACGCAATAAAAATATATAAGCAATGGAAAAGGAGGATGTAGCTATACGTTCTTGTTACATTTCAAGACGAGAAGTATTCTCATTTAAAAAAAAAATTTATTTCCAAAACATAATTCAGAAAATGATACAGCTGTTTCTCTGAAAATTGAATTCGTTATTGAACGCTTTAAATTCCTATATTGACAAGACAGATTACTTGAATTAAAGAAATGTAGTACTGAATACGTCCAATTCGAAAAAAAAAAGTTTTCTTGAACTATTTCAGTACACTTTCCCTCATAAGAAAGAAGTATTGGTAAGTATTGAATCCAGCACTTTTTGCGAAAAAGTATTGGATTTTCATCACTTTTAGATCCAATACTTACCAACACTTCTTCTTCCTAAGTGGTTCTTTAATTAAAATAATATTTTTTTCACTTCAAATCGAAGTACATATATAAAAAAAGGAAATATGACAAATAATAAGTTTTCTGAAAAGATTTTATAATTTACAGGTCTTGAAAACAAATTTGAATATTCAGCTGAAAGAAATGTTATTTCCATTAGAAGGGAAGATTTTAAAGTAAAATAATTTAAAACTTTACCAACACGGATTAATTTTTGATAAAAGTAGAATCTTCAATCGACGTAGATGAATTGTCAACCAAAAATAGGAACTCTCTACCGACAAGATTAATTTTCTACCAAAAAAGGCGAATTTTTAACCAGATACGTAGAACTTGAAACAAATAGTAGAATCTTTAAATGAAAATATCAGTTTGCAACCAAAAAAAGGTACTTCTCACCGTAAAATTGAGTTTTCAACCATAAATAATTAGATTTTCTTATTAGTGTGTGCAAGAAATTCACTTCGAAGGAAAAAAATATTGTGATGGTCAAGATTTCTTAAAAATAGGGGGAAAAGTATGAATTTGTTTTAAAACCGGCAAAGGCATCAAAGTTTTATCTTTTCTACTTATACCATTCTAAAACTCGTTTTGTGTGCTACATTTCGTGAGAAGATTTCTACAAAAGAGCTCCCTCATGACACAAATGTAAATGATTTTGAAAAATGAGTGACAAAAATGAATCGGTCAGAAGAAAGAAAGTAACAAATATTTTTTAACATTTTGAAAAAAAAACATCCTAGTTCGTGCAATAGAAGCGGCGAAATTTGCTTAATCTCTAAATCTGGACTAGCGATAAGTATAGCGGTAATTCAAATCAGCGTGTATACGCTGGCAAATCAGCGCAATTTAGTTGTTGATCAGTTAAATTTCACTAATCCGCAGCAAAATTTCGCTGTTAAAGTAGCATATATAGTCTGATTTGAATTAGTAGTATACGTATCGCTGATTTAGATTTAGAAAGTATATATGCATCTAAGCTTTATCTCAATATATAAGTACATATTAAACTCTTGCATCTTGTAACCTTTATTTGGTTCCGGTGTAGAAAGTTACCCATCTCAATTGCATGCTCTGCTGTCCAACAGAAAAACCTAGTCAGTGACATTTGTCGTAGATACTATTTTCCGATACTTGCGCATGAAACAATAACCTGTATGGCAAAAGTCACTTACTAGGTTGGACAGCAGTGCTTCGTATAGGTATGGCAAATCTATATGTATCTGATGGGCCGCCGACCAGAGAACTCCTAAAATCTCATATATATTGCCTAAAATATAATTTAGAGGCTTTCGAAGATTTAAGTTTGCAGAAATAATGTTTTTATGAGTATTTAAACTCGTTATTCTCAAAAACTTGATTAAGGGGACTAATGGATATTTTCTTCGGAGCTAGGCAGATATTTCTTATTATATTTGAAGAAGTGACGTCAAAATATGTAAATATAATATATAATATGATTTGAATGAAATCAAGTATTTTCTTCGACCGATGAAATGTATAGATGTGAATTGTAGTTGATATGTCTTACGGTCATCATAGATAAATAAAAATGATATGAATGCGACTTTCATC
>JAAAKG020140426.1:0-12109 GCA_010014905.2 Druon quercuslanigerum
TGTTATGATAATCTTCTAGGGCTTTCAAAAGGCAATGTTTTTCTTCTCTTGACTTTTTGTCATATTGTGCATTGTTTGGCTGAAAACGTTGATTTTCGATTTATTAAAAAATTTTTGAAAATGCTATAACTCTGAGAATATTCTTTCTATTGGAAAAAGTCATTAAGATAAATTACTCGCCTTTGCTAATTCTATAAATATCCGTGCATAGAATGTTCAAATTCAGAAAAAAAGTGGTCTTAAAAATTTTCAAAATGTGCTCACCTTTTGAATTTTTATCGAAAACGGCTGGTTAATGAACTTGTCCTTTCTTTTGGCACCTAAAAAAATTGTGCAAAAGATAGATTTGATACGTTCATTTTTTCGAGAGTTATCGTGTTTACGGACGGACGGACAGGCACACAGACACACGCCATCGTAAAAACTTGCTTTTCGGATTCAGGGGATCACGAAACGTGGAGATCCGTTTAAACATGGTGGTGTCAAATTTCCGACAATTCTAATACTTTCTCAATCATAAATGATGAGAATGTAAAAATCAGTTTGATTATTTTACGTTACCGCAACTTTCGGAACACATGTTCTCAAATTTTTACGAAGACGGACGCCTCTTGTTAATAATATGTGCGCAATTTCGTCACAATTTATTTTTTTATCTTAAGTTTTCGTAAAGAATTCCAAATTAGGAAAGAATAAAATTCATTTACGCATAAAAAATATTAAAATAAACTTTTTTCCTCAGGTGAACAAATAGACCATGCAAGTTTCTTAAAACTCGAGTTGTCGAATCCGATTATTTAAAAAATATTCCCGTGCGAAGAAACACGATTTTTTTTTGCTTTTTGCTCTTATTTAATTAAAGTTATTATCGTTTTAAATTGAATGGAAATATTTTCTTCATGAGGAAGCCAATTTTTAAACTAACCTGTTCTCTTTTTTTTACTAAAACGTTTATTTCATTCAAAGAAATGTACAGGTCAAATAAAAAATTACATTTCTTTAATTTAAAGAAATTTGCCGATTAAATTAATGAAATATTTCTTTAAATCGAATAAAAAAATTGAAAAAAATTTCTTTAAATCCCCCGAAAGTAACCTAGTCTTCAGGTATATCCCGATTAGTTAAACTTTTAATTAAGAAGAAAATTTTAAATCACAAAAATAAAACGAATTTTCTACAGATAGTTAATTTTTTTACTAAATTATTGAAATTTCATGACAAAAGGATAAGTTTTCTATATAAAAAACAGTTGAATTATAAAAAATATGAAATAATGACCCAAAAGTTGAATTTTTAACTAAACTAGATTCATTTTCAACAACAAAAAAAATGAATTTTTAAGAAAGTAGTTCAACTTTAAAAGCTAGATGTTACATTTTCAACCAAAAAGATGAATTTTTGAACAAAAATATTAGTTTTCTATGGAAAAAAAACGAATTTTTAACAAAGTTTTAGAATTTTCAACCAAAAAGTTGAGTTTTCAACTAGAAAATATGGATTTTTAAACAAAAAGATTAATTTACTACCAATAAAGACGAATTTTCAAGAAAATTGAAGAATTCTCAACTAGAAAGTTAAAGTTTTAAGAAAGAAAGGAATTTTTTTAATTTTTTAAAAAATAGTTCAACTTTTAAAGCCTAGTTGTAAAACTTTTAACGAAAAAGATGAATTTTTGTATATAAAAATTAAATTTTTATCAAAAAAGACAAATTTTCAATAAGTTGAAGAATGATCGACTATAAAAGATGCGTTTGTAAATCAAAAAGTAGAAGTTTTTTAAAGAAATAAAACCAATTTGAAACAAAACTTTTGTAATTCTTTCTTAGAATTATTTAATTTAAACTTATTCAGTTTATGAGCTTGTCAGATTTTAAATTTCACGATGTAAAAAGTTGAGAACTTTCGAAATCCCTTAAAGTCATCGAAATATTTGGAATTCTTATTAAATTCGTAAAATTCTATAAAAATCCCTTTGAAATCTTTTAGAATATGCTGAATCCTTATAGGTCCTACAAAATCCTTCAAAAGCTTTTGCAATTCTAGAAAAAAAATTTTAACTGCATAAACTTCTTTTGAATTCCTTAAAATCAAAACACTGCTTTGAAATTCCTTCAAATTTGTTGAATTTCTTGAAAACTGCTTTGAATCCTTAGAAATACTCTAAACTGACTAGAAATCTGTTAGGCACTTAAAAATTTCTAGGAATCTATTTAAACACCATAAAATCTTTGAAATCTTATAAAAAACTTAACAGTTCTTGAAATCTATTCAACATCTTGGAAATCTTTTCAAATTTTCGAAATCCTTTAAAAGTCTTCAATTCCTGTGAATAAATTTCCCCCAATTCTAGGAAGTTCAATTAAACCAAAAAAATATGAAATTTGTGACAAAATAGTAGAATCCATAACCGAAAAGATGAATTTAAAAAGAGATTATTTTTTTACCCAAAAGACTAATTTTTAACAAACCGCATAAAGTTTCCACATAAAAATTGCAAAAGGAAAGTAATCGCTAAATTTTATAGTTCAAATAATTAATTTTTAGTAACAAGAAACAAAAAATGAGTTTTCAAGCAAATAGTTGAATTTTAAACCTGGAAAGGATACATTTTCTAGCAAAAATGTAATCATAAAATTTTAGCAACAAGATGGAATTTTTAACCAAATAGCTGCATTTTTATCTGCAAAGATGAATTTTTAACCAAGAATATTTACTTTTTATCAAAAGACGAATTTTCAACAAAAGATACAAGTTTTAACGATAAAGTCGAGTATTTTAAATAGAGTGAACCCCGGAAATAGTATCGGTTTTGGTACTGACGATGAGATGAATTTCCCGCAAATAGGCCATATCACAACGTAAACAATCAGCGGCGTGTGAACCGTTACCGGATGATTTTACTGCGTGGTAAAAAATATTTTAAAATTTGTTTTTTCTAATCAGAAGACAAGGCTAAAACTGAATATTTAATGAAAATCATGAAGAAGCTTTGCTGTTATACGTTAAAATAAACGTGCTTCCTGCTTATTACGTACTTTAATCGTTTGCGAACCGCTGAGCATCTCGTTTAAAAGGAGAGCTTTCTCTTGAATAATCGGTCCAGTTACTCTGTCGCTCGCTACATTAAACCATTCGAAGACAGCAGCATCCAAAAGCACATCACTATTTTCGCCAAAACAACTCGTAAAACGCTTCAAGCGGAAAGCACGCACCTTTCCGTATAGCGCATAATGGTTTCACCGTCTCAAAATCAGACAAACGAAGAAGTTATTTAACACAAAATCACTTACTTTTATCAACATTAAACTAATTGTCTACATAAGAAACAGTTTTCATAATTCTCACGTCAACACTTGACAATTGAAGGTTACAAAACACTACAGTCGGATTCCGATGCTTGAAGTCGATCGGGCCTCTATTTCTACCAGAAATAAGAATATTGAATTTCAATTGAATATGAAAAAGAAGTTTTATAATAAATAATAGTTTTAAACCATATTATAACATTGTTTATTAAAATTAATTGATATGAACTGTTCTTTTTGCTTTTTCTCCACTAACTTCCAGATACTAATTCGGAATATATATTCGCGTGTCAGACTGTTCCGTTGTCGATGTCAAATATAAGCTAATTTGATCGGACGAAATAATGCGATCAATCCCATCGGCTTCTGCAGCCATCAAAAACCCACTGCTGGTAGACGCGAGCTCGCCATCGTGCTTATTCGCTATATATGTGCTTCCCACTTCAAGGGAATTGTCAGAATTGTCGACGCGGCCTTAATTATCGGAATATCTAATTCCGGGTTGCCTATATCCTAAGTTCACTGTAGTAGAATTTTCAACAAAATAATTAAACTTTCAATTAAATAATTTGATGTTTATTGTTTTTTTGTCTACTAGTTTAAAATAATTTTTTTAATATTGATTTTTATCTCTAAGTTGTGAAAAAATGGCTCTCAAACTCCGCTGAGATCCAAACTCAGGTCTTTCAGATATGCCGGTCTGATACTCTTACCCACTAAGCTAGGGAGATACGAGATTAATTTCTTTACAAACCCTGCAAGTAGCATTCCGAGGTAATTCCTTATACTTGTAAGATTAATTTATATATATTAAAAAAAATTCTTTCAGACAAATTCAAAAAAACAATTAAAATCAAATTATTTAATACATTGCTTCTGTTCAAAACGATAACATTAACAAATATTTTAAGAAAATAGTTGAAGTTCTAACTAAATAGCTACATTGTTAATTTACAAAAATGAATTTTCAACCAAAAAGATTCATTTTTTAACAAAAGAAGAATTTTAAACAAATGTTTGAACCAAATATTTAAATATACAACTAAAGAGAATAAGTTTTCGACTAAAAATGGAATAGATGAATTTTCCGTTCAAAAGAATTACTTTTGAACATAGAGAAAAAGGAATTTTCAATCAGTTTAATTTAGCAAAAAAAAATAATAATTTTTAACCAAAAATTAATTCGTTAAATTTTCAGTTCAACAAAAATTAATCGTCAACTTAAAAATAATTATTTTTAAGCATTTAAAAACAATAAAAAATGAAAGAATTAATTTTCCAGATAAAAAATTCATTTTTAACTAAAAAAAGATGAATTTCCAACAGAATAATTAAATTTTAGAACCAAGGAGGTATTTCTATTAAGAAAAAGGTTTTTCAACAAAGAAGGTAAACTTTTAAACCACTAGTTGCATCTTAACAAAATAATCAAGTTTTTATCCAAAAAATTAATCTTCTACCAGAAAATACAAATTATGAACAAAATATATGAATTATTATTAAAATTGTTGAATTTTGAACCCACAAAGACGAATGATCTACAAAACAGTTGAATTTTTAAGAAAAAAGTTGACTTCCAACCAAAACGACCAATTGTCAAGCAAATTAGAATAGCTAAATTTTCAATTTAAAAAAATAATTTTCAAGAAAATATTAAAATTTTCAATCAAAAAGATTAATCTTCGACAAAAATTGAGGTTTTAACAAATTTAATTTAACTTTCATATAATTTGTTTAAATTTTTAATAAAAAAATAGTATGTTTAAACAACAGCTAAAAAAAGAAATAAATTTTCAAGTAAACAGTAGAATTATTAAACAAATTAAATGAATCACAAATTAAAATTACAGCAGCAGACTTTTTAAAAACAAAAAAGAACTTCAAGTTTCTTTTGTTGTTGTTGATAAGTCTGCTACTATCATATTACTTTCTTATTCATATTATTTTAAACTATTTAAAAATATTTTTAACTAACAATAGTTAAAAAAAAGTTGGATCTCTTATTGGGTTCTATTAAGTCATAAGAAAAAGTGGAAGTTTCTTATAAACAAGGGAAAAAGAATAAGTGATTAAAAAAGAGGAAAAGAGAGAAATTTATCATATGGAATCCTACTAAACGTTATCTAAGTTCGTAACGTTACTTTCACTGCCCCGCCCCCTGCATATGTATTACATATACTTAAATAAAAATCACACATATACGAGCCACCTATATTACTATTTCTTTTATTATAAAGGCATATTATTAATTATGTAACGTAATAATTAATTACGTCACATATGTAAGAATTACAAGAGTTTTCAAAAATATATATTAACGCTATCATTTTTACTGTTCACAATAAACTTAAATAAATTCCGATTTTAAGTCTTCAAAATTAAATAATTTTTAATCTGCAGGACTAAATTATTTCAAAAAATCAATCAAAATTGCCTAATTTTCCATCAAACATATTAAATATTCAAGTCTTTAATTGCATATCTCACAATTTGAAAAATATTCCATTTAAAATATTTAAAATTATTTAACTATATATTCCGAAAAACGTTAAAAATTACATAATTTTAAACTGCAAATATTCCAATTTAATTAATCTTCAATCCCTAATCTTAAAAATTGAAGAATTTTCAATTGCGAATTTTTAATTCAATATTTTTAAAATTAAAAAATATTCAATTATAAGTCTTCAAAAAAAAGATGAAAGTTTTAAGTTTTACTCACTAAAATATCTTCTTAAATATGCCCTTACTATTTTTTCTGTTGTAACTAGAATTCTGGTAAATTTAATCAGAAATTCTGATTATTTAACCAGAATTCTTGTTGTTTAACCAGACGTTTTTTGAGTGTTGAAAATTTTGTAAATCTGATGATTTACATTTAACATTTCTATAATATGGAAGATTTAGAATAGAAACCCCTTGATTTTTTTTATTTTCAATATCGCCCAAATTTAAGAAATTTGATTTGATAATCATCTTTAAAATTAAAGATTTTTCAATTCTACTTTTCTTACATAGTTCGATTTCATTTGACCTAAATATGATTTTGAGCTAGATCGGCCATTTTTTTACTTTAGAAATTGCAAACCAAAAATTTAAACTGACTTTATATGAGAAAAACTTGTTTGATATTCAAAATACAACAATAAGATTTCTAGTATGTTTGTGAGACGCATCGATCGACCTTTAATTAAAACTTTTATAATTTAACAGTACCGATTAATAAAGTTTCAAAAAATGATTTATTCTCTTTATATCAGATAAATTTTTTCGATATTCAAAATAGTAGTGTATTTTTTCGGGTCTTCAAGATTTCTCGACCGATCTATTGTTGAATCTTTTACGATCAACCAGTACTGATTTATAAAGTTGAAAAAAAAGTTTGTTTATTTCTGTCCATATGAGAAAAACTTTTTTGATATTCAAAATACAACAATACTATATTAGTACAATTGAGCACCTCGATTCCAGAACGGGACATAACTTGGTAAAGTTGGAGGGAGGTTGGCCCCTGGCAACTAAAAATCGAACTTTGATTTTTTATGAATGCATTCTTATAGGAAATTAGATGGCTCATCTTTTTTCCTTTAGCAAAAAAGTTTAATCTATTATAGTTTTCGAGACAACTATGATAATGATGTTTTTTTTCTGAAGACGATTTGTAATTAATTTTGGTCTCTCGTTCGTCGTCACATCTACAGTTTTTGGAATTTTTTGATGAAATTTGGATATAATACTCTCCAAAGTATCCTTAAAATGATGATATAAGCGAAAAGTGTATATAATTATTTATAACAAAATAAAAAATTGTTTTCTAGGCCATTCTGAACTTAACTCCTTATAATCTTCGATCGCTTCGTTTATCGAGCGAAGTTTGAGCAAATATAAACTTTCTGTGGAGAAGTTGTTCAGAAAGCTATAAGGAAGTTTTCTGTGAAAAACATTGTTTCAAAAAACTGTTTAGGTAAATAATTGCGAATGTAAAACATGAAGCGCGTGATTCGTAACAAACAATGTCTATTAGACGGGCGGAACCACTCGCAGTACAGCTAGCGAAGGAATACAAATATATACAAAGGAATACCTAGAGTTATATTAGATGACCTTCAAATGTCGTTTTAGCTCTTCTAGCATCATAATCGTTGCAGTTTCTGTATAATTAAAGAGATCATTGTGCTTTTTGATACCACAATACTCACATCGTTTCGCGAGTTAAATAATATTTCGTAAAATTCATAATGGAAGGAATTCTCTTTTTTTCGAAATGAAAAAAGAATCACAGGGTACTCTTCGTGCTAGAAAACGCACTAGATCTGAAGATAACTGTTCGAAAAATGTAAGAAAAAATGCAGAAATAACGTAAGTGAAATGTGTGAACAATTCTTTCTTGGTTTTACTAATTAAAAACAAATTGAATAAATTCTGTAGAATTATTCTTGCAGAATGCGTTTAATATAATCCTCACACGAAATGTTATAAAAGTATTCAAACTCTTTGAATATATCATAATTCGAGACTTTTTATATTATTCTGAACTTTCGCATCATTCCCCTGCGTACCTACATTTGAGTCCGCCCGTATGCCTGTCGCCTACATGAGTTTAGTTCGCGCGCTCCAAGTTTTGCATTCGCAGTTTTTTACCTATTCAGTTTTTTGAAAAAAGTTTTTCACAGAAAACTAGCTTATAGTTTCCTGAACAAGTTATTGACAGGAAGTATATATTTGCTCAAACTGCGCTCGATAAACGAAGCGATCGAAGATTATAAGGAATCAAGTTCAGAATGGCCTAGAAAACAATTTTTTATTTTGTTATAAGTAATGATATACACTTTTCGCTCATATCATCGTTCTAAGGATACTTTGGAGAGTATTTTATCAAAATTTCGTCAAAAATACCAAAAACTGTAGATGTGACGACGAGCGAGAGACCAAAAATTAATTACAAATCGTCTTCAGAAAAAAACATCATTATCATAGTTGTCTCGAAAACTATAATAGATTAAACTTCTTTGCTAGAGGAAAAAAGATGAGCCATCTAATTTTCAAATTTCGATTTTTAGTTGCCAGGGACCAACCTCCCCCCAACTTTACCGAATTATGTCCCGTTCTGGAATCGGAGCGCTCAATTGTTCGGATCATCAAGACGCATAGATCGACCTATCGTTGAACTCATTGCGACACAACAGTACTGAGGTAAGTTTTAAAAAAAGTTGGGTATTCTGTTTATGTTAGAAATACTTTCCCAGTGGGCGCAAGCATTAAAGAACATCATTAGAACGGCTTGAAAACTTCCTAAGTCAGTCCAAATAACGTTCCATAAACATACAATGTTCCAGAGACGTTTTGAAGACGTATTTCGAACATAAAACGTTTTAAGAACATTATTTGGTCCAAATAACGTCTTTTAAATTGTACGTCCAAGAAAAATTTTTAGGACGTTCCAGTTACTTTCTTCAATTTCGTGCCCACTGATTTGTCTCATATTAGGAATACTATAGTATTGTGTCGGAAGTATCTATTCGTTTCTTCGAGATACGTTGAATTATCTTCTGACGTACCGTCTGTGAACTTTTAAGATCTGAAAATACCAATTTATAAATTTAAAAAAAATATATTGTTTCATCTTGTTTATATGAGGAAAACTTCTTTCATATTGGGAGGACAGTAATGAATATGATATATTTGTTAGCGTCTTCAAGACACTTCGGTTGCCCAATTGAAGAACCTTTTATGACCTACCATAACCCACCAATATCGTTTTTAAATTTTCTAACGAAATTATTCACCTTATACATAATAGGATGTTTCTTATATTGGGCATATAATATAAATTCAATATATCAGATTTTTATTATTTGCGTCTTCGAGACGCGTGTAGATTAATCTATTGACGAACGTTCGATGACATCTCTTTATTAATCAAGCGGCTTAGAAACTTCAAAAAAAGTTACATTGTGTCTTTGAAGAACAATTTTGTTTTAATTTGGAATATAACTTAACTGTAAGTTCAAATGGAGTTCCTTATAACAGAACAGATCGACTAAAATTTTGATGGACTCTCTGATTTTGTGAAAATAAGATTTTCTATAAGACAGAAACATTTGCTCATTAAATGAACATAAACCCATAGTGAATAGATTCATGGTACTTAGCAGCGATATTATTGGTTTTGTTATTATCCCATTATAACCACTCATTTTACACAGTAATAATTTTAAACACACTTTAGAAAATTCTTTGCTGAAATATGAAATTGTTCTAAAATTTTGTTCATTTAAAAGAACAATGTACCGGGGGTTTTATACACTTCAGAACATAGTCTACAATTAAAGATTTTTTTCAATACAAAAGTTATGGGCGATAAAAATTAACTACGCAGTGTAAAAACTTTCACATACGTTATTTGAAGCCGCTTTTGGTAAAAATAAAATTTAATAATCTCTCAATAATCGTAAAATTGATTAAAAAGTACAATTATCGTCTGAAAGAGTTAGAAGTTACGATATAACTTTCGATAAAAATTAGGTTAGTCTACGCAAAGAGATGAAAATAAGATCATATACGTGAAAGGGCAATAAATTTATAAATCAAAACCTATTTTTCTAGAATATTTTTAAAATCAAGAATCAATGATTTAGATCCTTCTTTCATTTTGAAATTTATTTTTGAATAAAGTACCCAATCTCAAATAGTATAATTTAAAAAATTTTAAATGTTCTAAATGACACTCAACTCCCGATTCTAGATCGCCCATACCCAATGCCGGCCCAGAATCGGAAGTTGAGTGCAGTACGATTGTAATTCAAACATACCTCGCCTAAAAGTTAAAAAATTCTTGAAATTTAAAATTTTTTAACCGAAATTTATATTTTATTCTGAATAGTCTAATTTTTGGATTCTTCGATTTTTATTTTTGTTTCATTTTGTATATTTTTTAGCTTCGACAGCCTTTTTAGCAAAGCAAATTTACATCATTTATTTTGATTTTGTTATTCCCCTACAATTGAAAAAAGAGGTTTTTATTTATGTTGAATCAATAAAATCGTCAGATTAAACGTCTGAAACTTGAAATCAACATTAAACAAAGGACCACTTTTAAAAGCTTAACAATTTTTAAGTGAGTTTTCAAGTCAATTTTAAACGTAAATATAAACTTTTTTCCCATGTTGATTTTTCAGCCTAACGCGGCCCTGTATTTTAAGACTGTATGCGAAATTGTAAATATGTACGTGAGTGTTTTGGAAAACGTTATGCCCTGAGGCGTTGCTACCGAATGTAGTCGCGTGACTATATTAATTATGATAATTTTTAAATATGAAATTTTAAATAAAGGTGAGATTTTTTAAGGAAAATTAAAAGACTCTCACCTTTTCGGTTAATGAGATATACACTATATTGGCTCACTCGAGGTCACTCATTCGTGCGCCCTCGAAATCGTATTCAGATTTCACAATTTTTAATTGGCAATGTGGGACATTTCGTATCTCGCAATGTAAATGCTGAGAGATTCAAGGTATTCGAGGAGATTGAAAAATGGCTTTTTGAAAAGTGGTAATAATTGTTTCGAGCTGGTGTGTCGGCAAGCACGGGGATCAATACATTGTAAGTTATAGTGCAAAGTGCAATGTGATATGGAGTATACATTAGGGTGGTCCAAAAGTGCATTGTATTTTTTTTTAATTATTGTACATATAACACGTATTTCCCATAAGAAAAAAAGGCGTTTCTGTCAATTTTATTCAGAATCGTCAATACTAGGTGAATCGAGATTAAAATCATAATTTTTATTTACAATAAGCTATAGAATACGAATAAACTATCAATTTTTAAATAACACCCCCATAAGTCTATTTTACAGGGTCCAAAAACCCCATAGGTGAAAAAATGGTTTTTGCGAGTTTTTGGCGATAATTATGATTTTTTACGGGTTTTTAATGTATTTTCACTTTTTGTTTAATGCTAAGTAATAATTAGCATTAATTGATCAAAGTTAAGAAAAATAATCGTTTAAATAACTCATTATCATTGTTAATAAGATTTGCAGTTAAAGTGACTTAATAATTAAATGAAGCTAGTAAAAATAATTGTTTTAGCAAATTATTATTGTTTCTAACTATCTTCCCTTAGATAAGTTCTAGAAAGTTGCGGTTTTTTCTGGAATGTTTAACTTTGCTTTCCATTTTTAGTTGTGAAAAAATAATAAATAAAACATACACAGAATTCTTCTGTCAAACAATCTTTTCGTTTTTTGTGAATATATTTTTCTAAAATAAAACAGATACTTGAAATATTTTTCAAATTTTCTATATGTATATAATTAAATGTAAATTTTTCCCTTAAAGTATTTACTGAGAGTCTTCTTGATAATTAATGTTAATATTTATAATTTGTTCCACAATTAAAAAGTCAAAGAATAGCTGAACATTTTAGAAAAAAACACGACTTTCTAGCATTACTTTAAGAGAATAAAGTTAAAAACAATAATAACTTGATTGCACATCTATGTCTGATAAATTGCATTCATTATTACCTGTTTTTAAGTAGTCTAAGTTAAAATTTGACAAAATGTGGAAATTTAAATAAAAACGCAAATATCTAGCAATTATATTTATAAGCAATGATAAATTGTTTAAGCAACAATGTTTGATAAATTTCATTATTTTTTACTTTACGAAGTAAAAAGTGGGTGAAAATTTACATTTTTTAGAAGAAACCGTAACTAACTGCATTATTATTATTATTATTATTATTATTATTATTATTATTATTATTACACCATTAAGCCGTTTCCCTTTCGGGGTAGG
>JAAAKG020140427.1:0-12109 GCA_010014905.2 Druon quercuslanigerum
TTTTTTTCTTTTTTATCGAAAATTCAACTTTTTGGTGATAAGTTGATTAGTTTGTTGAAAATGTTGAATTAAACCAAGAATACAAATTTAAACAAAAAAGATTTATTATTGATTGATTCATTCATTATTCATTATCTTGAGTGAAAATTTATCTCGTTAGTGAAAAATTAAACTATTTGTATTCCATTTTTTTTTTTTTTTTTTGAAAAATGCATTTTGAAAACTTAAAATTTAACTATTTGATCGAAATTTTCATCTTTTTTATAGAGAATTCAGCTTGTGGGTAAAAAGTTGATCTAGTTTGTTGAAAATATATTATCTTTGACATAATTATAAAAAATTTTACGCGCTTTTAATAGAAAAGTTAAAAAAATCGCAACACGTATAATTTATGAATGACCCTTATGCTTTTTGTCGCGATACTTTTCTCATTTCACATTTTGGGTTTCATATTCAAAAATTACTGTTTACATTTGGCTCAAAGGAGAATATTATAACGGTGAAACAACAAAGAAAAATATGGGATGTGAAGTCATCTAAGAATGCCCAATCTTGCGGGTAAATCTGACTACGTGAAGGTATGTAATTGTTGTTGCAGATAAAGATTATCCTAAAATCGGGTTAAAGATTAACCAATGTTTTTATCTGAAAGTAGAAAAATTTGTCAAAAACCTAGATAACACATTTTCACACGCTTTTTACTTGGTAAGTGTACATACAACACTGGGCGAGAGTGTACTTTTAACCTCAATAGAAGGTATTAAGCACACACAATGAATGTAAATCCAAAAGGTAAAGAGACTAAAGACAGAAAGAAAGAAATGCACGGTCTGCACGCTCCACCCGGAACTCTCAGGTACACATTTGAACACACCTAATTTCTATCGTTTGTATTCCGTATCTGTAAAGTGTCAACAGTAAACATAATAACTCATAATTTTAAGAAAAGTCTATTTTACATGTAAATATAATTTTACAATGAGCTCAATTTTCCCGAAATCTGATGAGTGACTTGCGGCGACCCGCTTCTGATTATTCCACCCAATTTTCTTTTCATCTCTACTGTGCGATAACCTTTTCTATCTTTTTCTATACCTTTCCTGACCGAGGACTCTTGTATTGTTCTATTTCTTAGCCTTAATCTAATAGCTATCTATTCCATTCCTTATCTATTCCTTTACTTTGTTTTATATCTATTTCTATCTTTGATGATTCAACACTCTTATCATTAGTCAAACATTAGTTTGACTTTGGCAACGTAAGGTTTATGCTTGTATACCTGCATACTTAAAATTTATTTCCATAGCTTATTCGACAACTGTATCGAACTTGGCAAAACCTTGAGGTTAACTCGTATAGATAAAGGATAGAATACGATAAAGAAGAGAAGATTGAAAAGGATTGACGTGGGTAGACAAGGAATAGGATGTGATAGAGAAGAGGAGATTGAAAAAGATTGACGTGAATTTAAATTTAAAATTAGATAACAAAAGATAAACGTTACTTTGGATTGACAGAGATAAAGTATCGATGTGGATAGGTAAAAGGATAGGATAAGAGAAAAGAGGAGATTGAAAAGGTAGACGGAAATTTTCATTGAGAGAGAGCTAGAGAGTAAAATATTGACTTGGATCAAAGAAGAATAGGGTGTAATAGAGAATAGGATATTAAAAAAAAATAAAAGTGAATTTAGATTGACAAAGAGATAGAAAAAGATAGAGGTTGATAGATGCAGGATACGATGAGATAGAAACGAGGATATTAAACAAGATTGCTATAAATTTAGAATGAAAAAGCGATACAGATATAGAGAAAAGGATATTAATAAAGATAGCCAGGACAGGAATTAAGATTGATTAAGAGTTATAAAAGTATTAATGTGGATAAATAAGGATTAGCATAAGATAGAAAAGAGGGGATCGAAGAAGATAGACGTGAATTTAGATTTACAAAGAAAAGGAATACATTTTCGAAAAATGTAGAAAAAAAGAAAAAAATACATTTTCTCAATGTGCAGAATTCCAGAAAAAAAAACCAAGAATCAAACGAACAAATATGGATAACCTCCATAAAGTGTTCCCATTGCAATTGGAAAAAAGATTAAAAAATTGTTTAGAAAGAAAAATAATTTCTTTTTTTTTGACAAAAATAAAAAAGAGGATAGAAAAATGAAAAGACAACCAACCAAATCCTCTTATGAAATCACAATAAAGAATTAAAAAAAAAAATAATCACCAACGATTCGACACCCATAGAGCATCCTGATCAGGGCAACATTTTTTTTAAATAAATGAAAAATTCTAGCAGGCAGGAACAGCAACGAAACCACGATGCTCTCTCACTGACATCCGAGGTTGTGGTTTCGTTGCTGTTCCTGCCTGCTTAAATTTTATTTTTGTTGAATGTATTTTGTTGAAAACTTTGTTTTTCGGTAGAAAATTAAACATGTTCGGTGAAATTTAATTTTTTTATGAACAATCAACTATTTAGTAAAGCATTAAGCTACTTTGTAGAAAATTTACAAATTTTGATACAATGTCATTTTTTGACTGAAAATTCATCTTTATTGTTTAAAATTAATCTTTTTTACTTGAAAAATAAACTATGATATGGAAAATTCATCGTTGTTTTAATTAATGTTTTTATCTAAAAATTAAACTATTCTTTTTTTATTCGAAAAAAATTATTTTTTTTAGTTAAATATTCGTTTCTAAGATTAAAAAGTAAGTTTTTACCTGACAGTTTATCTATTCCAATCGAAAATTTATGATTTTAATGGAAAATTAGTCTATTAAGCTAAAATTGGAGTATTTTGTTAAGGAATTTTTTGTTGTTAAAAATTACATTTTTAACTAAAAAATCAACTATTATAGTTGAGGATTCATATAATTTCAGTTAAATATTCATCTCTTAAGTTGAAAATTGATTAGGTTGTTAAAAAATTGTTTTTTTTTTGTATTAATTTTAACTATTCCATTTTTAGTTCAAGAAACTTTTAAAAATGAAAATTGAACTATTTGGTTAAGATTTGAACTACAATATTCAAAAAATTATTTTTCTTTTTGAAGATTCTATATTTTACATAAAAATTGTTTGGTTGAAAATTTAAATATTGTGTTGTAATTTTTTTTTTTGATTTTTAAAAATTAATTTTGTTTCTAATTATTTAACTCTTTCAGTTGAAGATTTATAATTTAGTTGAAAATTAAAGTACTTGATTGAAAATTCACGGAATATGTTAAAAAATCATATGTTTGTACGCAAAATCAACTATTTAGTATGAGAAATGTATCTAGTTTATAGAAAATTTAAAAATTTTGTTAAAAATTGATTCTTTAGTTGCTGATTCATTGTTCTAGTTGAAAATGCAGTTTTTTCATTACAAAGTTAACTATTCCAGTTTAAAATTCAACATTTTATTTAACATTCATCTCTTTGGTTGAAAATTTAAATATACTGTTAAAAGTACGTTTCCTTGATTGAAAATTAATTTTTTAACTGAAAATTTAATTATTCCACGTTCAGTGGAAATTTATCTTTTTTCCTTCAAAGTTCAACTAATTGAACATTGAACTATTTCGTTCAAAATTTATATATTTTGTTGAAATTTAATTTTAGAAAAATAATTTTTGGTTTTAAAATTGATCCTTTTGATTATAAGTTCATCTATTTTGTTAAAAAAATGTTTAATATGTGTAATCCAAAAGCAGTGTCTCAAAAGAACGTTCCTTCCCAATAAATAACCACCTAAAATGAAATAATACGTTTTGAATTTAGAAATATACTATAGCATCAAAAATTTGTGATTTTGTCACTCTCAGGACGCTTTTTAAGAAAAAAAATATAACAATAATGCGTCACAGAGTTTTGTAATTAAGAGACCTTATGAGCAGCAACTAGAAGTACCTAAATGAATTTATTCAGATTTTGTTGTATCACTTTCTATTGTTTTATGATGAAAAAACGCTTGTGCTTTAACGGTACTCAACTAAAACACACATATAAGAGGCATTTTCACATGGACACGTGTGGTAGGTATTATAGGTCAGCGAGCGAGCAGCGGTTATATACTTGAAGAGTGGAGTACAGTCAGCAACAGTCAGTCAGTCAGCTAACCTTGCAAGGCCGATGGCACCATCTCGATTCATCCGCCCTTTCCAATTAGCAATAGCAGTCATCTGCAGGCGAACGGTCAACGGTTTCTGTTTCTATTCCTGCTAACTGCTAGTGTTGATCAGTGATCAGTCCATGCGACTTGTTTTTCTTCTTCTTCTTCTTGTTTTGTTTCTTGTTTAGATACATCTCGTCGATGTTAGATCACCAAGATGACAAGATGACACTAGATGATCTCCTTTACATATGTATATGCCAGTATACATGAAGACTTGAGTCTCTCAACTGGATAAAGACATGGCAGCTTAACAAAAAGTATTAAAAAATATGATTCAGGTACCAAATACAAATAGTCTTTATTCAGTTTGTTATTCACAAATTATATAAAGATGTCGAAACACAAACTATGTCACCTGCGTCAGTTTTGTTTGATGAATATCAAGGAAAACATTTTCTTATTCTCTAAGAACTCATCTAGTCTTTCTTTAGATAACAAGCTGTTATCTAAAGTAGCAGCAATTTGTACCAATTCGTAACAGCTCGTTACCCTTATCATATTCTATATATATTTCAAACCATTGTCAAGGTTTAGAAAATTGGTTTCTTAGAGTATTCAAAAAAGAAAATGTTGTCAAGTATCATAGATTATGTTGTAAAAGATGAATTGACAGATGGTGATGCAAAGCCTCTTCTTAAGGTTTCATTCTAATTTATTTTTAAATACTAGTTTAAAATTTTAGACTACTTAATATTATAATTTCTTTTATAGCTTCTAATTCTAACTCTTCAACACTGGAGATGATTATTGTGCCATCTGTCATTTCTTCTCTTAGACCATGATCTATTAAACTCGACAAAAAACCTCTTCTTTAACAATCTGGTGAGCCAATTTTCTAAACCTTTATGATGATTCCGCATATGTTATAACTATTAGCATGTCACAGAAGAAAGCGCAGTTTCATGTTGCACAAACGGCATTCAAATGTGCTAAAACAAAATTAAACCATTGGTTTATATTGAGCAATAAGAATATTGAAAGCAATTTAATTGTTTTTCAGTTTTGCCATTTATCAAAATAATTGAACATCATTGAAGTTCAAAATAAGTTTGTAGGAAAATGATCTGAAACAAAACTAAAAGCCCACTTTGTCTGTGGCTTTTTCATAGGCACCGGGACATCCTAAAAACATCCTTAGAATGTATCTATACAGCACTCCTCAATTTTAGATGCGTTTTTCCTCAAAATGTTGCTTCTCGAAGCTGCAACTTGAAAAATGCTTCGAGGATTTTCGTCAGCCTAAAGAATTTTTCATTGTCAAAAAACTGGGAGTTCGTTAATGTTGCTGCTCAAGAAGTTGGCATCCTGAAGAACTAAGACTCAAAATAAAACACCTTTTGAGGGTTACCTTTTAGTTCCTTATTGTCCGAGAGATGGCGACATCTCATGTGCATGATCTTCCTTTCAAGAATGACTATTCCCTATAATTTTAATTTCTGTATCCAATTTTTTCCAGTGCAGTATTATTTAATCTGTATTATAAAATAAAAATTGGATCATTAACTTGTTAAAACCTTCGAAGTAAGTTGAGGCCGAAGACAAATTCTGTACACAAAAATTCTCTCATAGAAACCGTACCTTGGGTTCCTTTAGAATAATTTATCATTTTCTGTTCCTTTTCAGCAAGACCTTTTTGTTTAAACTTCCTTGGAAACCACAGATCGATGCTAATAATAACTTTTTCCTGCGTGGGCGAAAAATGCCGGAAATCTACCCGGCTATATAATACTGCAGAGTGTAGACTATACGTAACTCCATGTCAGCTATAAGTTTTGTTTACATACAATAAGGATAGAAGAGAGAGAGAGAGAGAGAGAGAGATTTGGGAGTGGGGAGACCAGGTGACTCACGCCTCACGGAAAGCTAGAAATCAGGAAACGTTTGCAAGTCCATAGTGAATTTGTTTGATTTCCTTGCGTTAAGTGTTACGCGACGCTTCCTCCTTGATAGGTATAAAAAATATGTAATAATATTGCGCTCGTTATGTTAGCGCGGTTATGTCGCATCTAGATACAAGGTCATTAGCGCGGGATCCTTGTGCTCCGACCGGCGCCAGCCTCGAAGAGGACAAAAAAATGGTACCAATCGATTCTTGCTAATTTGTAGGTGTTGTGAATAATTTCTGAGAAATTATTAAGTAGTTATTATTTTTATGTGAAACGAATAAGTTTTCTTCACTTTTTCGTGTGTGTTTCGGAGACGCAAAGCAGATCTTTGTTGGTTAGAAGTTGCTTTACCGTCCTAGGTCGAGACAGTTCACTTTATCAACCTATGCGCATGCGCATTCGCTAATTAATCGCGTGAGCGCAGTTGAACGCCACGTAGATGACAAATTTAGTAGCGGCTAATTTAAATGTATTTTCGCGAAATTTTCACCGGGGTTTCTACAAAAATTCTGATGTTAAATCGTCGTTTCCCGCCTATTTTCAAGAAGCTTCTCCATTTCTGCTTCTCATTTTTCCTCTTCTATGTCAGTGAGAAAAAAAGAGACCAGTGAGGAAATCAAACTATTTTTGGTTCAAAGTTCATTCTTTTATGCTGAAAATTTTTGGTACCAAATTTAATTATTTTATTGAAGGTACAACCAAAATTTGAATTATTTTCTTAAAGAAGCCTTCTTCAGATGCAATCTCAAAAGTTATCTTTTTTTGTATAGAAGTTTATATATTTTGTAGAAAATTCATATTTTTGTATAGAAAATTAATCTTCTTTGTTAAAAAATTACCTTCTTGATTGAAAATTCAACTATTTTGTTAAAAATTAATGTCTTAATTGAAAACTAATTTTTTTTTAAATAAAAATTTATCTATTCCATTTTTTTTTGGAAATTCATATTTTTAATTGAAAAATGATTGAAAAGTCGTCTTCTTGATAAAAAGTTTTAACTATTTTTTTTAATCAGTTTCATTTGTTTCAGATTTAATAGTTTTAAATATAAAATGTGAATCCACCGTTTGTTTACAAATATAACTATTTGTTTGCAAATAAATTTATTTTGAAAATTCATATTTTCGGGTTGAAACTTCAAGTGTTTTGTACATAAGTCATTATTTTTGCTTGAAAATGCTACAATTTGGTAAAAAATTAAACTATTAGTTTAAAAATTCATATTATTGGTTGAATTATTAACATTGTTTTAATGTAAAATTAAACTATTTGTAAAATATTAACTTTGTTTTGTTTTCTTTTTTAAGAATTTGAAGGTTTTTAAGTTAATAAGAAATTTTTTTGACATTCCCGGAAAAATTATTGTTTATTTGGAAAAGTAATTTAAGGGAAATACTTCTAAGCAAAAACAAATTGTTATATATAAATGATAACTGAACATAAATTCGATCAATAACAAATTGGAAATGATTAAAAAAAAAAAAGAAAAAAAAAACTTTTTGAATGTTGTGAAATTTTTTTAAATAATACATTTAATTAATTTTTAAAAACGAAAAAAATAACTTAGGATTTCCATTATTGAAAAAGCTACATTTTCAACCGAAGAGATAAATTTTGAACTAGAATGAGGAATCTTCGGCAAAAAAAAAATTTTTTTTAAAGTAATTTAATTTTTAAGCAAATAGTACATTTTTAACGAAACATAAATTAATAATAAAAAATGATAGGTTGATATTAAAACTAAAGAAGATTTTAAATTTTAAAAAGTTGAATATTCATCCAAGACTTCAATATTCCTATATTTCAACCGAAAAACTTGTATTTTTAACAATAATATAATAAAATTTCTACCAGAAGGGACGAATTTTTAAACTAGAAAGATAAATTTAAAAAAAATGAATTTTCAACCAAAAAATTGTTGAAGTTTATTTATTTTTAAGTTTATATAAATCTACTCCAAGATTTTCGAGAAAATTTAAGAGACGAAATTAAAAAATATCTGATAAATTTTCGAAAGTCTTTCAAAGTATTAAAATATTAAAAATATTTATAAACTTTTCAGGGAGAATATTTGTATGAAAAATTTTACATAATTGTGTTTATGGTTAGATCGTATATCTTTGCGTTAAAAATACATGAGATTTGAAATAAAAATATAATTTTCATTTAATTTTTGCATTTAATATTGCAAGTTGAACAATTCTAAAGTAAATTAAGAAATGCTTTACTTTTTATGAGAAAAAAAAACCTTAAATTATTTAGTTTTTAATCTTTTAAATTTTTCATGGTCTTAAGACATTGTTAATTCTCTTAAGAGCATTCGAAATTCTTAAGATTTAAATTATTTTTTAATCTTTTTAAAACTTCTAAATATCTGTTGAAACAATTGTATTTGGTTTATAGGATTAATCCATTTTGTTGTAAATTCAGTTTTTTCGTTTAATTCAACAATTTCAAAATTTATTCTTTTTTTGAAAATTTAATTATTTTATTTTTAATTCAATATTAAATTTTTCAGTTATATATATAGTATATTGTCGAGAATTAATCTTCCTAGTTGAAAATTTGTTTTTTTAGGTTAATTATTCAGCTATTTGTTTAGAAATTCAACCATTTTCGTAATTTCATCTCATTATAATAATAAATTAAAAATTAAAAATTTGTACATCTTAATTGACTGATGGGAGTCAAATATAGCCCGAAGTTGGTAATGTAGTTAATGGGTGGCCCATTAGGAAAAAGAAACTGACATATGTAGATGACGCTGGAGTCGTAATTCTGTATCAGCCAGCCCTATGCATGAATGTAGTAGCAGATTTTTTTTAGCATTTGAAGGAATTGTTTTCAGATTACAATGGAAACATTTTATGGTGATTGTCCAAATTTGGTCGTTGGATTCTTAGTTTTATTTTCAGGAATTCTTCACATTAACTTGAATATTAGACCTTAAATAAGATTTTAAATTTGATTTAATATCTCTTTTAAATTTCTTAACTTTTAATTTGAAAATTTCTTTAAATATTCAAAAAATGTTTTCAAATAATTCTAACTTTTTCTAATACTTTTATTAAATCCTGAATAATTACATTAAAAAATCTCCCCGCATCGCGCTTGATAATATATTTATCTCGCTCTCGGTCTTTGTGCAGTGACTTTTTAAAACTAAAGGTCGAAGCATTGACAACAGTCATTATTTGGTGATTGTGAATTCTCTTTTGTTAAAACTCCTTCGGCTTTAACGAACACATTATCATCACGTGTCTCGTAATTCGCACTCGAGTTTATCCCTGAAGTTTTATATCATTCCCATAAATGTATATTATTATAATTCATAGCATGCATTGGTATTAAAACAGACGTAGTTTAATTGTCCCGTTTTAAAAAAATGCGCATTCTTTGAATAAAATTTTGTTAATAAACATTTTATTGTAACTTTTGTCGCTTTTCCATAAACTGAAATTGCTCATTTCCAATTTTATTTTTATGAATTCATCTTTACACATTCGGTCTACTGAGACAGTTTTAACATTTTTTAACTCATAAATTATATTTCTAACCTCAGTGACACAGTCTTTGTCAATTAAATGTTCTACCGCATCGTGTTCTACATCGCCGTTGTGGTGCCCTATTGCTTCCTCTCCTAATAATTCACTAAAATAGTCTCTCAAAGCGTCTAGGATGATAGTCTAGTTACAACAAGAGTCAGAATTTTGAATTTTGAAAAAAGGGGTCTCAAAAATATTCAAAATGCGCTCACCTTTTGAATTTTGATCCAAAATGGCTGACTAAAGAACTTGACGTTTATTTTAGGACACTAAAAGAATGTACCAAAAGGCCAATATTATAGATTAATTTTTTTTAAAGTTATCGTAGAAACAGACATACATACAGACAGACAGGCATACATTTGACAAAAACTGGATGGGTCAAATTTTACACAAATCTAATAACTTCTCTGATGAAAAAGTAAAAATCACTTTAAATGTCCCAAATTATTCTTTTTCAAAATTATCCATTCTTTAACTGTTATTTATACAACAACAAAAAAATAGAAATTTCACTTAACACGAATCCGCCCAATTCTTGTTGTTGAGATATGATTTTAAAACGTTAACCTAACTTCTAAACTGCCTTTAAAAAAAAGTCTAAAAAGTCTGGTAACAGTTAAAATAGTAACGTTTTAAGTTTAAATTAGGCTCTATAAAATTTTACTTTATTTATAATTCGTTATTTTATATAAGCAGTAAAAACTTACTAAATATAAAAAATTGTTGTTTTTCTTAATTAAAAATTTATAAATTGAATGTGTTAAAAATGGAATATCCAGATCTTTTCGTACGAGGAAAAAGTGATTTCTCCGATACAGCTCATTTATTTAATTATTTATAAGTTTCGCCCATACAACACAACACAAAATACAAACGTGAGTCGTCCTGATTGGAGCGCTAAGCCGCCAACTGTCGGATCAGTTCACCGGCCGGACGCTAAGCAAATCAGAAATGTGGTGGCTGGACGGCCGTTAGCGCCGAAGAGGGGAGTCTCGTATAGTCTTCTAAAGAGTTTAAGTGCTCGGAGAAATTCTCACGAGCATGATAATATGCTCGACCTGTATGTGCTTTAAGAATTTAATGAGTATTTATAAGCATTTTCAATTAGACTTTAAAAAATTATATTTTCTTTCTTTATTAATAATTATTAAAGTATTTAAATTTCGCGGGAAACTGCATCGCTTCAATTCGGAAAGGGCGCCTAATTTAAATGGTAAAAGAAGTCCAATTAATACACAACTAATTTCCTAATTTATAAATTCTTCTAGGTATAAAAAATTAAGTAAAAAATTAATGCTCAACCAACAAAAAACGAATTTTTCAACAAAATAATTTTTTTTCATACAAATTTTTTTACCAAAAATAGAATTATTCAATTTTCAGTTTAAAAAAAAAATTTAACAAAAAAAGTTAAATCTCCACACAATAATTCAATTTCAAATCCAAAAGATGAATTTTCTACCAAAAAAGACACAGTTTCGATTTCGTTTTTAACGAAAAATGACATAGTTTAATGTTTAGTTTAAGAAACTAATTTCCAGGAAATGCAATAAATATTTAACAGAAAAAAATCATTTTTACCAAAAAAGCCCAATTTTTCATCAAAGAGATAAATTTTTAGGAAAATAATGAATTTTCCAAAATATACTTGAACTTTCCACCAAAAAGATTAATTTTTAAGCAAATAGTTCTTTTTTTAACGAAAACTGGAATGGTTTAATGTTTAGTTTAACGAACTGATTTTCAATAAAAAAACTTATTTATTATCAAACAAACAAAAATAATCTTTAATAAAATAGTTAAATTTTTAACCAAAGATGTTTTGCCAAAAAAAGAAGATTAATTTTCCGCCAAAAAAGACGAATTCTCAACCAAATAGTTGAATACCTAAAATATAATAATACTTTGGTTTAATACAAATACACAATAATTATCATTATTTCTACATTCTTCTAGATATAAAAAAAAATAAAAAAGTAAATGCTCAACCATCAAAAAACGAATTTTTTAACAAAATAATTTTTTTTATAACAATTTTTTTTCTATAAATAGAATTATTCAATATTCAGTTTAAAAAAAATTAAAAATTGAAAAAAGAAAAAATGAATCTTCACACAATAATTCAATTTCAAACATAAAAGATTAATTTTGTACCAAAAAAGATACAGTTTCGATGAAATATATAAATTTTCAACTAAAAAAGATAATTTACAAACCAAAACTAGAATAGTTTAATTTGCCATTAAAAAAATTTTTTTTTAAACTTAATTTTCAACTAACAAGAAACGAATTTTCTGTCAAATAAATAAATTTTTAATCTCATTTATCAACAAAAATATGAATTTTTGACCAAATAGTGGAATTTTCAACCCGAGAGATGAATTTCTATAAAAAAACAAAAAAATAGAATAATTAAACTTTCTATAAAAAAAGAGCCTCGGTGGCTCAGTTGGTTAGACGCTCGGACTTCACCTCAGAGGTCCGGGGTTCGATCCCTGAGCCG
>JAAAKG020140428.1:0-12109 GCA_010014905.2 Druon quercuslanigerum
TATATATTTTTTTACAAAAAAACGAAGGGCCAACAAAATATTTACATTTTTATCAAAAAAAGAGAGCCTAATAAGATTTAATTTCCATCAAATTAATACGAATTTCTAACCAAAAAGAGCAATTTTAAACCACAAACATGAATCTTTAACCAAATAGTTGGATTTTCAACTAAAAAAAATTAATTTTCAAGCAAAAATTGATTAAAAAAAAAATAGTTCAGTTTTTAACAAAGAAACAAAATTTTTTGTAAAAACAAAGAATTTTCAACGAAACAAATACGTTTTTAATGTTTTTTTTAATATTTCAACAAAAAATACTCATTTTCAACTAAATATTTATATGAATTTTCAACGAAATAGTTGGATTTTCAAAGAGTAAATTTTGAACTAAACATTAAATAGTTAAACACTCAATTAAACAAATGTTTTAAAACAAGCAAGGTGAACTTCCAACAAAATAAATCAATTTTTTACCCAAGAAACACATTTTTAACAAAAATGATAAATCATTTACACAATAAACTATATTTTCAAACACGAACATTAATTTTCTAAAAAAGAAACTTTTGACAAAATACATGAATTTTCAACCAAACAGTTGAATTTTCTTCTATGAAATATTACTTTTTAACCAAATGTCAAATAATTAAATTTATTTTTAAAAAAACTAATTTTTAATGAAACAAAGAACGAGTTATCAACAAAATATCGTAACCAAGACGATTAATTTTCTGCTAAAAACGTTATTTTTAACAAAATACTTGAATATCCAGCTAAAAATATAAACTTTGAACTAAAAAGGGAACAGTTAAATTCTAAACTGAAAAAATTAATTTTCAACCAAAAAAATGCGTTTTTAACAAAGTAGTTAAATTTTCCGACGAAGAAAAAAATTATATACCAAAAAGATGAATTTTCAATCCACGGGATTAATTTTCTCCTAAAAAAGTCGAATTTCATCTAAATACCTGAATTTTTAACTAAAAACTGAGCTGTTCAATTTCGGACAGTTAGTTTTATAAAGGTTATCAGGTTTATAACATGATGCTTTCGAATAAAATAATTTAATACTTTTATGTGAAAAATATATCCAGAAAACTTGATGAAAATCATAGAAAACTCTAATCAAATTTAAATTGTGGAGTTTATATTATATATAAACATATATTTTTTATTGAAAATTCGTTTTTTCTGTTGTTGTTAAAAATGGATGTTGTGAAAACATAAACTATTACAATTTTCTTTGATTTGGACTTATATTTTTTAGTTAGCAACTCAAATATTTGCTTGTAAATTCATATCTTCGGCGTGTATGTCTTTCAGAATTTGCAAGTGACCTTATTGATGACCCTAGTGATCTTTTTAGTGTAAGGTTGTTTATTATTTAATCAAAAGATTTAGAAGAATAAGAGAAATGAAAAATTGGCCAGGAAAGAGTAAGCAAATTTTGAAATTTGAATTTTTTGGTTATCCTGATACTATATGAGAACATTTTATATGATTTGCAGAAATTCTTTATAATAGCGATAAAATTTCAATAAATTCGATACGAATGACTATGTATTTTGAATTTGAATTTGATTTGAGTTTTCTATGAGGTGCTATTTATCAAGTTTTCTGGATATATTTTTCACATAAAAGTATTAAATTATTTTATTCGAAAGCATCATGTTGTAAACCTATTACCCCCCCCCTCCCCCAGATAGCATGAAATATAAACATAAAAACTGTATGAAATATATAAAAATAGAAATATTTAGAGAGAAAAAACTTTTTCATTTTATGTTTCACAGTTACTTCTTTACATTCGCATAATATGCGGTTGAGAAATTATTATAATTGTTTGGTAAAAATTAATTTTTTGTTTAAAAATTAATTTTTCAATTGAAAATTTAAGTGTTCCTTTTTCAGTTCAAATTTTATATTTTTAGCTAGACATTTAAGTATTTTGTTAAAATTAACGTTTTTAGCAGAAAATTAATCTTCTTGGTTACCATATTTTCTTGAAAACTCGTTCTTTGTTTGATTAAAAATTAGTTTTTTAAAATGTAAATTTAATTATTCGACATTTGGTTAAAAAGTAATATTTCATAGAAGAAAATTCAACTATTTAGTTAAAAAATCATGTATTTTGTCAAAAGTTTTTTTTTGTAGAAAATTGATGTTCGTGGTTGAAAATTCAGTTTATTGTAAATGATTTATCATTTTTGATAAAAATTTATTTCTTGGGTAAAAAATTGATTTATTTTGCTGAAAGTTCACCTTCCTTGGTTTAAAAGATTTATTTAATTGAATATTGAACTATTTCATCTTAGATAAAAAATTTACATTTTGAAAATTCAACTATTTCGTTGAACATTTATATACATATTAAGTTTGAAATGAGTCTTTTTTGGTGAAACATTAATATTCTTGAGTAAAAACGTATTTCTTTCGTTGAAAATTCTTCGTTTTTACAAAAAATTTTGTTTGTTTGTTAAAAACTAAACTATTTTTTTGAAAACTCTTCTTTTGTTGATTGAGAAGAATTTCAATAACTAAAAATTAACATATTCGATTTTTGGTTGAAAATTAATTTCTTTTTTTAGTTGAAAATTCAATTATTTGTTTAAATATTCATGTTTGTTGTTTAAAATTGATCTTTTTGGTAGGAAATTCGTATTAATTTGATATAAAATTATTCTTCTTAGGCTCTTTTTTTTTATAAAAATTTAAATATTTTGTTGGATCTTCGTTTTTTTTTGTCAAAAAAAATATATTAAACTTATTATATTTAATATATTAAAATATATTAAGACTCATCATTATCGTCAAAAATTTAATTCTGTGACCAAAAAGTTATTTATTTTTCTGAAAATTAATCTTTGTCGTTAGAAATTCAACTATTTGGTTAAAAATTATTTTCTAACCAAATATTCATAATTTTCTTCGAAAATTAATCTTTCTGGTTAAAAATGTATATATTTAGCTGAAGATTCGTATTTTTGATAAAAATATGCAGTTAAAAATTTATCTTAGTTAAATAATTAACTATTTCGTTGATTTTTGATTTTATGCGGACAAATTTTTCACTGGAAATATAGAAAAAATAATAAAAAATAATAGTATTGATAATCATAATACAATGATATAATTATATAGATAATAATTCTATAATAATATAGAAAAAATACCAAAAATACCATTTTCAGTTAAAAATTAATTTATTTCCTTTTGCATTAAATCTCATTTTTTTTTAATTTAACATTTTGGGTAACATTTGCTTTCCTTATTGACTGTAAAATCCTTGTTGGTTGATAACTCTTTCGTTGAAATTTCCTCGTTTTGGTTCAAAAATTAGTCTCTTTTGATTATGGATTCAAATAGTTTGTTCAAAAATCGTATATAACTCATTGATTTTTCTTTGAAATTCCAAACTGTTTTTTATGTAATTAATTACTTTGCTTGAAAGTTGAACTTTTTTTAAATTCCCTTTTTTTGTATACAAATTTATAATTTTAACCGAAAATGTAATTCTTCGTTTTCTAGTTCAAAACTTCTGTTTTTGAACTGAGAACTCAACTATTTGCTAAAAAAAATTATTTCTTTTATATTCAAACCCTACTTTGGAATGAGCATGTATTACTTTCGCCACTTGTATACTTTTTCTATCCGTAAGAGGATTGGTACAATTGACGAGTTTACAACTTTTTAAAAATCATTTTGAATTTTTTTAAACAATTATTATTTATTTAAGCAAATACTTCTTGTTTACTATATTTGGGTAAAGCCATTTTTTTTATTTTATTCCCTAGGGAGTAATAAGTTACGTCAAAGGTCAATAATAAAAATTATAATTCTCTGAGCTCACATTTTACGATAATCAGCATATTCGTCGTAAAAACTTTAAGCAAATTTTGATTGCAGAAAATAGAATTTTTTGGTAACTTATGGAAATTTACTATATATAATTAATGATATTATCGAAAATTACTTAAAATTTCCGGAAGTTTAAAGTCATTTTTAATGGAGTTTTGCGTAAATTATCTTAAATTTCCATAAATTTCCGGAAATGTATAGAAATTCTATAATGGAATTTTGGGTAATTTATCGTAGGTTTCCATTATATACCTGTAATATTACCATAGATTACCAAAAAATTCATAAATTTCCGCAAATGTCGAAAAATGTTTAAAAGTGAATTTTAAGTCATTTATAGTAATTTACCATTTTTACCTTTAAAATTACCATAAATCAAAGAAAATTTCCATAAATTTCCAAAAATGTATGGATATATTTAGATTGAATTTTGGGTAATTTATGTTATGTTACTATAAATTACCAAAAAAGTGTAAATTTCCGGAAATTTATAAAAAAAATTCAAATTGAACTTCTTGTAATTTATGGTCATTTACCATATTTAACTGTAAAATTACTATACATGATCAAAATGTTTCAAAAATTTTCGAAAATTTATAGAAAGTTTTAAATGGAATTTTGGGTAATTTATCGTAAGTTTCCATTATATACCTGTAATATTACCATAGATTATAAAAAAATTTATAAATATCCGCAAAAGTAGAAAAATGTTTAAAACTGAATGCGTAATTTATACTACTCTACCATTTTCACCTTTAATTTACCATAATTCCCGGAAATTTATAGATATATTTAAATTGAATTTTGGGTAATTTATGTTGTGTTACTATAAATTACCAAAAAAGTGTAAATTTCCGGAAATCTATAAAAATGTTTAAAATTAAATTTCTTGTCATTTATGGTCATTTACCATATTTAACTGTAAAATTACTATAAATAGCCGAAAATTTCTGTAAATTTCCAGACATTTAAAGACGTCTCTAAATTTGATTTTAAGGAAATTAGGGTAAGTTACCATAAATTACCTGCAATATTACCATTAATTAAATAAATTTCCAAAAATGTATAAAAAAGTTTTTAATTGAATTTGGGGTAATTTATGATAATGTACCATATTTACCTGTAAAAGTACCATGAATGATCAAAAATTTTTATGAATTGCCGGAATTTGATAGATATACTTAAATTGAAATCTGTAAAATTCATGGTAAGGTAAAATAACTACCGAAAAATTTCACTAATTTCCGAAAATTTATAAAAATGTTTAAAACTTAAATTTACGTAATTCATGGTAATTTACCATATTTAACTGTAAAATTACTATACATGATCAAAATGTTTCATAAATTTTCGAAAGTTTAAAGAAATTTTTAAATAGAATTTTAGGTAATTTTTTGCAAGTTACCATAAACTACCTGTAATATTAGCATAGATTACAAAAAAATGCATAAATTTCCGCAAATGTAGAAAAATGTTTAAAAGTGAATTTTAAGTCATTTATAGTAATTTACCATTTTTCCTTTAAAATTACTATTAATAAACAAAAATTATCATAAAATCCCGGAAATTTACAGATATATATTTAAATTGAATTTTGAGCAATTTATGTTATGATACTGTAAATTAACAAAAAAGAGTAAATTTCCGGAAATTCATAAAAATGTTTAAAATTAAATTTCTTGTAATTTATGGTAATTTACCATATTTAACTGTAAAATTACTATAAATGACCGAAAATTTCTGTAAATTTACAGAAATTTAAAGATGTCTTTAGATTTAATTTTGAGAAATTTAGGGCAAGTTACCATAAATTACCAGTAATATTACCATTAATTGAATAAATTTTCAAAAATGTATAAAAATGTTTTAATTGAATTTGTGGTAATTTATGGTAATTTGCAATGTTTCCCTGTAAAATTACTATAAATGACCGAAAATTTCTGTAAATTTACAGAAATTTAAAGATGTCTTTAGATTTAATTTTGAGAAATTTAGGGCAAGTTACCATAAATTACCAGTAATATTACCATTAATTGAATAAATTTTCAAAAATGTATAAAAATGTTTTAAATTGAATTTGGGGTAATAATGGTAATTTGATATGATTACCTGTAAAATTACCATAAATGACCAAAAACTTTAATAAATTTCCAAAAATTTAGAAACATTTTTTAATTGAATTTTGGGTAATTTATAGTAAGTTATCATAAATTACCTATAATACTATCGTAAATAATGCTACCTTTATTCGAAAGCTAATAGGACTGAAATCATGACTGTATTTAATAAATGTCTGAAATCATTCATTTTTTATTTTAAAAAAATCGTATGCGCCAATGAAAAGAGGGACTTTTTCTCCTAGGTGCAAAATCTATTTTAGTTATATTTTCTAATTATTTATAAAATTCTTATTTGTTAAAGAAATTGTTTCCCCTTTCAAGCGTAAACAGTTGTTTTCTGAAATTAATGGCACAATTAAAAGTTGCTGAGAGTAATTATTTTCTCTTTAGGATATTTATTAAGTATTTAAACAATTTTAGTAAAATGCAACATTCGTTAAATGTGTCATTATTCCCAGAAAATAAAAAAATGCATCAAATGCAGATTGTTAAATTAAATAGTCGCAATTAATTTAAAAATATATAACTTTTAACATTTGTTAATTGTATTATTAATCCCAGAAAATAAAAACTCCTTTCGATTTTACAGGAAACAAATAGTTTAAGCAAAAACGAAAATTTTTCGAAAGATAATAAATTTTTTACGACTTAAAAGGGGGGAAAATGGCTTACACAAATAATATTATTAAAAAATTCAAAATTATTTTTAAAATACTTGTAATGCCCTTTACTTTTTGATCAAAATTTATTTATGTTAAAAAAATTCTGAGAAATATAACTTTTTTCCTTGCTTTGGGCTATTTTAGGGGCATTTTAATATTAAATTTAATATTGTATAATATTATTATGAAATATTTACCTTTTCCTACACGAACTTTGTCAGCTATTGTCGTCAGGTGCAGAAAAATTTGAATAAGACAATCATCCGTTAATTTGTCTATTTCCGAATACTCTATTCCCGGCGTTGATTCACATTTTGTTTCCTTTTTCACTTTTTTGTCCTCTCTTATTCGTCCAACGTCTCCCATTTTAATTTTCTATCACTTTTTACAAAAAATAAACAGTTTCACCACAAGAAGAAAAACAGAAGGAAAATGTAGAACGGAAATTGAAGACAGTAGAAAACTGGAAGACCTTACAGCAATATTTTGTAAAAATGAATGTTTCTCATTCGGAAACCGATCAAGACTGTGGTGCGAATTACTATGAATCTGAGGCCCAAATGTTCCTCTTTCCCCCACCAAATTCATAAATGGAGAGAGGCTATTGGACAAATCAGGCCCAGCCATTTGCGAATTGATCCCCCACTACGCGGTTTCACCTCAGCCGAACAGCTGCCGCCGAGCCTGGTCAGCACGAGTTTTTTGCATAGAGTTAATACTATGAGTATTAACTCTATGGCTTTTTGTCCATAATGAGGACTCAGATGCCGAGTAATAATTTTTTCAAAGCCAGCTTTTCGACTAGAAAATTAAAGAATGAATGTTCAGGCTTATGTGAATTAAAAAAAAATAAGGTAATTTACTCAAATCATCTGCAGTAGCCTTAGTTAGTTGTTACAATATTTTATTTAACTTGGAAAAATTCCGGAAGCTAAAATTGAACTAGATTTTAAAAAATATTAACGAACATAAAAAAGTTAGTTTATTTCTTAAGGAATCGCATTTTTCAAAATTATCCTTGAATAATTTTACAATTTCAGTACGAATGTATGAATGGTCTCTTTCCTAGTCTAATTTGGAAACTAATTACAAAATTTCAGTTAGGATTAGTTCAGTTTCATAGTTCCGAAAAAAATTAAAAGTGCTTCCATCCACCAGAACCTTATTATTTATTTTCAGGGTCGCTGAATCCGAATCTGGTGTCAGACTTGCTCCGTCACGTCAGGTTTTTGAGAAAATGAGCCTTTTTGGCTCTTTCTTGAAAACAAGGTTGTTTGTGAATGTGACGTTCTAGAAACTTCTAGTCTGACTCAAAATAAAGATTGAACCTTGCATTCAAAACAATTATATTTAAAAAAATGTACTTTGTCTATCTTAAGCGGTGACTATAATATTTTTTTTCCATATAATCACCTGAAGAACAAGGTTCATTCTTTAATTTAAACTTTACTAGAAGTTTCTAGAAGCCAGATTCACACCTTACATTGTTTTCAAAAAATTGCCACAAAGGTTGATTTCCCAAAAAACCTGACCTTTGATGGAGCAAATCTGTTACCAGAGTCGGATTCAGCGACCTCGAAAACATACAATAAGATTGGTCTGGTAGATGGAAGCAATTTTTTATTTTTTGTTTGTTTTTACAGCTGTGATTCATAATTTTAGTTGAAAATTCAACAAATTGTTAGAGGAGCTTTTTTTATAAAAAATTAATTCTTTAAATTCGAAAATTAACTATTCCGTTTTTGATGAAAATTTATCTTTTTGGATAAAAGTTCAATTTCCTGAATAAAGATTCTTTTGTTTGATATAAAAGTTAATATTTTAATTAATATATTTATAATTTTACTTAAACTTTTTTTTTGAAATTTTCTTATTTTTTGAAATTTCTTATTTTTGGTGGTAAAAATAAAGTTTTTAGGCTGAAAATGTAACGATTCCATTCTTGATACAAAGTTTGATCTTTTATCTTCGAAAATGTATTCTCTTTAAAACTCCTCATTGTGGGTTTGAAATATAATTTTTTTATGGAAAATGGATAAATTCAACATTTTGAGTAAGATTTTTTTCTTTATTGACCTATATTTTGTTTCAAAATCAGTCTTTTTTAAAAGCAGAGTAAAGTTATTTTTTTAGAAATTCATATTTTTGGGGTTGATTAAAAAGTTTTTATTAAAAATTAAAATATGTCTTTTTATTTGAAAATAAATTGCTTTAACTGAAAATGTAATTCTTCTATTTTTGGTTCTAAATTGATAATTTTCGGTTCAAAAGTTGACTATTTTTTGAATGGTCATGTATGTTACGTATATCTTACGTAATGTATGGTTAACGCCATATACAATTTTATATGAATGTTGTCACTAAGAGTGTGTAGAATGCATTTAGAAACCAAGCATTTTTTAAATTAAAATCAATTTAAATTATTTTTATTGCAAATTTTATTACTTGGTACCGCTAAATTTGGATTTTGAAATATTTGATTAATTTCATTCACTTGACAAAAATGACATTAATCGCAAAATTCCTGATTAAATGGTAACTAAATTATTCAAAAATCTCAGCATTTTGAAGCTTCGAGACTATCAAAATAAGAAAGGATTAAAAAAATGTGTGGTTTTGTTAAGAAACTTAATTTACATACCTTATTAATTAAACATTTTTGAATGAATGAAGCTTTTTGTGAAAAAAAATTAAATTAACCAAAGTACATACAAATTTTAAGCGCTTTTGAATAACAAACACCATCTTGAACTTAATTTTAACCAAATAAAAAACCGAAAAAACAAATATTGTTTAGATTTTGTATTTCTTCAAGATCAAAAATTAGAAAAGGAAGTTTTATATTTGGATTAAAAGAGAAAAAATTTACATTGTCAAGGTGCAACTTTAGATTTTAAAAAAAATTTAATTTAAATATTGCCAATAATTTAATTTAAATAATTTAAATAACTACCTCTGTAAAAATAAAACTTTTGATTACGAGATATTTGTGACAAAAGTAAAAAATGTTTTTTTTTTGCCTACCCGAGTGAGACTTTAATTAAGAACCAGAAGGATGGGTTTTTTTCAATGTTTCAAATAATTTACTTCAAAATTCGTAAAAATGGCAAAATTACTACATTTCATTGTATCGAAGTTGGAATCGTCAAAATTTAAATGTTTTAAATTTTGATTAACAAAAATTCAGTTTTAGTTATAATAATTAAATCATTTTCTCGCAGTTTTAAAGCTTCCGTATTTTTGATTAGTTTGATTTTGAAAATCTATAATCTAAAATTGTTTAGCATTGATTTTTTGAATTTTAATTTTGAAATTTCCAATATATGTAACCTTTTTTTCAAATCTAAAGTAAAATGTGCGACAAAAAATCACGATCTTGTAATTATTTATTTCTTTATTTATTTAATATTTATTAATTAAAAATTTATTAAAATGCATTAAATTATTCATTTAATAACTCAAATTAAAAATTCAATTTTTTAAGTATAATACTTAATTGTATATTAAAATATTTGGTTGAAAATTTTTCATTGTCATAAATTCTTGAGTACTTGACTTCTTTGATTTTTTATACTTTAATTTACAAATTACGCAAGCACAGCATAATGAATTCACCTAATTAAATTGCCGAATATAACAGTTTTTTAATTTGGCTCTTGGCAATTTACAAATATAATGTTAAAAATCTGCGATTTATAACGATTGTAACGATTGTATTTTACTAAAATTAATTGTAGTTTGTTTAATTTATTGATAAAATTCGGTGTAAAAAATTTAACTAATCCGAACTGAGCATGAATACAATTCACAAATTAAAATCTGATTCTCAAGTTATAAGTATAAAAAATAGGAACTTGTGCTTACTGAAATTTAATTATTTAAGTATAATTTAAAAAAATGCGATTGTTAGGGAAATAAAATAAATTTATGATTTAAGTAAATAAGTTTTCAAATTTAGCGTTAATAAATTAGAACTACTGCGTGTGATTTGAGTAAAATAGACTGAAAATTTGTTTTTGAAAATTCAAATAATCTTGCACATTTATTATTTAATTTTCAATTTTTTAAATCCAATAATATATGGATAATTTATTCGGCATTTGAGTCCTCATCAGGTATGAAGGACTCCCGCTGACCAGGCTCGGCAACATCTGTTCGGCTGAGGGGAAACCGCGTAGTGGGAGAACCGTCCGCAAGTAGATGGGCATTCTTTGACCAATAGCTTTTCTCCATTTATGAATTTGGTGGGGGAAAGCGGAGCATTTGGCCTTCAGGTTCACAGTATTAATTCGCTCCAATTCACTCTTGGTGAGGTTCTTTCTGTTATTCAACCTACTTTGGATGCCCGGAATGGGGAAAAGTAAGGATCTCACTTAAATTCTACGACAATGTGTGTGTGACTCAGTCTGGCACCAGTGGAGGTCGGCAAAACAAAACACCATTGTTTGCTTCTGTCATCTCCCGCCTCCTGTGTTCCTCGCTTATCATCCTGCTTTTACTTTCTCCTCCTGCAATTTTATTATTATTTCTGGCCCGTGCATAGAAGGTGTGAATTTATTCCATTTAAATTTGGTAAAATTGCAGTTTAGGCCCTTTTCTCAAAAGTAGGGTTAGAAAACAAATGTCTGCATAATGGGCTTCCTTTTGGTCTAAAAGTTAATAAAAAATAAGCAGAAAAAGTAATTTTTTATAATTTTTTTATAAAAAAAGTCAAAAGCCGTGAATTTCGATTTACGTGTTTTCATTTGGGATTTGTGGCTTAGGGCCGAGAAAATTGTGCGAAGTACACTTAGAATAGCCAATGCTGTCGAAATGGGTCAAAATTATATTAAAAACACTTATAATAACTGAAGTGGATGTATGTGTACATAAGTGCGAGTCGCTACACGACTCGAGTAGTGACAGCGCTCGCGCGGAAGGCGAAAGCAGACGAAAGAAGAGAGACTAAAACAGACGAGGGAAAACAAGTTCAAACGCGTTGCAGTGAGAACGCATTATGAATCAGTAACTACTTGTCTATTTTGAATCGAATTTGAAATTGAAATTGAATTTCGTGCTTTTCGCTAAAGATCTTCGAATAGCGACAAGATTAGATAAAAGATATTCGCATAGCAGACTTAGCGTGAGTAAGAAAACCTTAATTAATGAATTAAAGAGAAGAATTAAATATTGACATAAGCAATTTTCGAAACAATATCGACGTTTATCACAGAAGTAATGCAGGTCAACATACCTTTCCAATTTCAGGATACCATTTAAGTGTTACAAAAATTAAAAGAAACCAAACAAATCAACCTGGCCTCCCATATCCAAAATTTATCCCTATGTTCCTTTTGTGTTCTGTGGATTGCCCTTGACTCGCCAACAAATTAGTCTTCGTTATTAATTTTGAAAGAAAATCCAAACAGTGAGTGCATATAAATTTTAATATTTATGTTTATTTATATTTATATTTTGATATATATTTTT
>JAAAKG020140429.1:0-12109 GCA_010014905.2 Druon quercuslanigerum
CAAATAAATATAAGCACTTTAATGGAAAAAATTATTTATTTCAGGATTAAGTTAACACTGTTTGATTCAAAACACATTAAATTTTTAAACATTTGAAGCAAAAAATATCCCACTGATTAAAAGATATATTTCTTTGACCTAAACAATGCGCGAATGTAATAAAGTAGTTCGTACTTCAATTCTAATACATATTTACTTAAATGAACAACTGCAGTTTTTTCGACTTAAATTATAATCAATATTATTATTATTATACATATGTAATTCAAACAAATTAGATCATTTAAAATCTTGATGAATCTGAAACAGAAAAATTCGATAAAAAATCTACCTCTAGCAGGAATCGAACTCGTGTCTGTCGAGGGTGAAGGTCTGCATTTAACCCTCACTCACTATAAATGCTGAAGAAATATTTTTTCAAATATATTGTATTATATATGATTTGTTCTTATTACTATTTCTTTAGATAAAGAAAAAAAATTATTTTAATAATATAATTAAATTAATTATAACAAATAAACATTTATTCCAACTAAGTAATTTTTTGAAATTAAACATTCATTAATTTGGCGTAATTTTTAAAATTAAATATTTCTTTAGATTAAAGAAATAGTGAGGGTTGAATATTTATTTCGGCCTTAGAGTTTTCATGTTGCGGTAGCATCGTGGTCATCGCTGTGGATTTCACCCTCGACGGACGCAAGTTCGATTCCTTCTGGAGGTGGATTTTCCATTGAATTTTTCTGTTTCAGGTATATCAAGATTTTAAATTATCTGATTTATATGAATTAAATATGAATAATGATAACAATGTGAATTATAATTTAGGTTGAAAAAACTGCAGCTGTTAATTTAAGTAAATATGTATAACAAATTAAGTACGAACTAATTTATTACACTCACGCATTCTTTCGGTCAAAAGAATTATATTTTTCAATCCGTGGGATATTTTTTGATGTGGGGAAATAATTTTTTGAGCCTATAAAATATTTACTTAACTTAAAAATATACTTATTTCTATCAATTCAAATTTCTTTTATTTAAGAAAATAATCCTCTACAAACATCATAGTTATCTATCTAGCATATTAAATTACAAAACATATCAAACATATTTAGAAAAATTTTAACACCGGAAGCGTATTTGGAAACGACGCCGGAACCGATGCCGGAAAGAATGCTGGAAACGATGCCGGAAACGATGCTGGAAACGATGCCGGAAACGATTCCGGAAACGCCGTCGGCTCCGATCCCAAATTCCGATTTTGTTTCCGACGTCGGTTACGTTGCCATTTCCGGCGTCGTTTCCGACGATGGTTCCGATTACATTTCCTACGTCGTTTCCATTGTAGTTTCCCATATCGTTTCCGACATGAGATTTTTCGATAGGGACCAAATTTCTTATTTTCAAAGTAAAAAAGTCGAATTATTGACCAAAAACGTTGAATTTTCAATTCAAAAATATGATTTTTCAACTAGAAAGTTTAATCTTTAGTCAAATATTTAAGTTTTTTACCAAATTGTTGAATTTTTAAACCAAACTGATGAATTTTCTACGAAACAGGACAATTTTTAAAATAAAATTTCATGCAAAAGCATATAGTTTAATTTTCTACTAAGACTTGATATTTGAAACAAACATTTTTAACCAAAAAGGATCAGATTTAAACTTAGGAGTTTAAATTAAAAAATTTAACTTTTGACTGAAAAAGATAAATTTTTAACCAAATAAATTGCAACTAAAAGGGAAGAATTTAATTTATCAATTCAAGAAATTTTAGTTAAATTTTTAAATAAAAAAAATAACTTTTTCTGAAAAATAAAGTTTTGTTTTCTTACTGGATTTAAGTTTTTTTAGGACTACGAAACTGGTCAGAAGTTTGTTTTTAAAATAGTAACGAAGTTGTCCAAAAAGTGTTCAATAACCTAACAATGTTTAGAGAATTTTTCTAAAACAAAATTTTTTTTTTCAATTATGATTTTTTTTTAATAAAAAAAAGTATGATGACTTTAAAACAATATTGTGCGTTAGAAATAAAGTATTCTAACTTTGAATTTGACAAATAAAAGCACATATCATTATCGTATAATAAGTAGGTTTTGAAGGTAAAATTACTTATTAGTCTCATATAAAAAAAGAAAAACTAGCGAGGCTAAACTAGTTAACACGTTTTTTTTTTAAATTCATTTTCCTTATTCTGAATAAATTTTTACTCTCTTTGTTTAAAAATTTTAATTTTGAAGGCGTATTATTTACATTTAAAAAGACGTGCAATCTTTAACAATGGCTATTCTGATTACTTATCTCTAACGAAGTACGTAGATAGTGATTTACTTCTGTACTAAAAGTTGCTACGTAAAAATAGCTCTTTTTGAAATGAATGCCTTTTGCAATAATTTAAAAAAATGTAAATAGATTTTGTTGGCAAAAAATCTAAGACAATCAAAATTGATTAAATAAGAAAGAAAATAATTAGTTTCAAACTTTTATACAATTTAAATTACCTTCAATATTTTATATTTTTAAAAATCGCATCAGATTCAATATAAAAATGTATTTTGATTTTTAATTGAATCACTGGAATATTTTTTAAGCCCATGTAGCAGACAACCTTCCGTACGTTCCTGTAATGCATTTTATCTATTTCATATTAACTTTAGCAAAATATTTGGTAAGATAAGATTTAAAAATTTTTTAATAACGATTAGTAATGAGGAGTAAATGACTTTGAAAAAATTCAAAATTAATTTAAATTTAAAAACATTACAAAAATTTAAGAAAAGTATATTTTTGAATATTTCAAAATTAAAATTCTGGAGCGATAATAAATTTTGAAGATAATAAGAAAATTCCCTTAAAATCCATAGGAAATTTTAAATTGATATTTATTTGAAAAAAATTAATTTCAAGAGAACATTTGAAAGGATTTTAAAACATTTTGAGAAAACAATCGAATGACTCTTAAAGAAATTTAGAAGATTTAAAAGTTTCAGAAATGATACAAAAATAATTTGAATCCAATCATCAAAAAAGTATCAAAAAATTTAGAAAAAGTTCACAAATCCAGAAAATATATGGAAAATTTAAAGCACATTTTTTTATTTTAAAAGATTTTTCAAATTTTGGGGAACAGTATCCGTCAGTTAAAAATAAATTTAATTTAATACATAAAATAGTTTTCAAATTGTTATGAAAAATTCAATCAAGTTTAAGAGTTTTTATTAAGTTTTAAAAAGATCAAAATTAATTTAAAAATTGAAAACATTTTAAAAAAGTTAGAAAAAATGAAAATTTTTGAATAGTTCGAAATAAAAATGTTGGAGCTTTTTAAGATTGTGAAAAGAAAATTAAAACTAATTTTTTATTCCTTTAAATAATCTTTAACACAGAATTGCTAAAGATTTTAAAACATTTTAAAATTATTTCCTAAAACTTCGAAAAAGAATGTGGAAGTTGAAAAAAATTCAGAAAAGTTTAATAAAATATGCATTAAAAAATGTATGTAAATAATATTGTTTAAGATTATTACGCATTTTGAAAGGTTTCACAAAAATAAAAAATATTTCCCTAAATTTATAGGATAATTTAAATCAATTTGTTATTTTTAAAAATAAATTTTAAGAGAATATTTAAAGATTCTTTAAAAGATTTCAAATGATTAAAAAAAATTTCAAAACAGAATCTGAAATTTTTGAAGGCAATTTATTTTAATTTTTTAGAATTCCGATAAGAATTTTTGGAGAAATTCGAATAATTTAAAAGATATTTTCGGTTTAAAAATTAATCTGTTTTTTTTTTAAAGAATTCCAGTATTTTGTTTAAACTTCGTCTTTTTTGGTTTTACACTGGAAATTATCATTTTTGAACAACAGTTATCATCAAGATTTTACATTTCAACAATATTAGGTTATGTTAGTCTTTTACAACAAAAAGTGGTATTTTTATTAACAAAATATTAGATTTCAACGATATGTAATTTTTTAAATGACTTTTTACGGTTTTGTTAGCTTTTTTCAAAAGAAAATAATAAGATTTTCCATTTTTAAAATTTTTGAACACTTTTAAATTACGTTAGAGGTTTTCACCAAAATTTGATATTTTAAAAAAGAAATAATTATGATTTGAATAAGATTCAGAATCTTGGGACAATTTTTGATTATGAAAGAGCTTCTGGTCAGAAATTGCTATTTAAATTTAAAAAAACAAAGATTTCACAGAAGATTCAAAACTTTGAATAATTTTAGGTTATGTTAGCGTTTTACACCAAAGTTATTATTTTCAAACAAATGCCACTATAATTTGAACAAGATTAAAAATCTTTTTACAATTTTGGATATTTTAGGTGCTTTTCCTAAGGAATCGGTATTTGTAATTTATAAAAAATATTGAATTCTTTTGAGGTTATGTTAGATTTTTAGATCAAAAATTGGTATTTTGAATCATAAATTATTATAAAATGTACAAGATTTAAAATTTCTTAACAATTTTTGAACATTTTATTGTTTTACATAGAAAATTATTGGTATTTTTGATACAAGATTATTAGATTTCAAAAATTGTTCACAAAGTTTTAATAATTCTAGGTTATGTTGGTGGGTTTCACATCAAATTCGTATTATTGAAGAAAAAATCATTAGATTTAAATTCAATGAATTTATTTTTAAACAATAAAATTTACACGCATGAGAAATTTCGGATTGTGTTATTTTTTCGTTGGAAATTATTATTTTTATTAAAAAAATATTTCCAGAAAGATTAATCATTTTTGAACAATTTTAAGTTTTTTGGCGTTTTAAATCGAAAATTGCTATTTTAGAACAAAATGATTATAATTTGAATACGACTTATAATTTTTAAACTATTTTAGATTATGATAGTGTTTTACGTCTAAAATTGCTATTGTTATTTAGAATTAAAAAAAATATTTTTAATGTTTGAGCAACAATAGGTTATGTTAATATATTTTGTCCGAAATGGGCATTAATAATAATTTCCATATTTTTTTATTGTAAAAAACTGTACGTATAAATTAATTTTGAAGTTAATACATGAATTGTTATCAATTATTAAAAATATTACTCTTGCGTCTCTATTATTTTAAACATAAAATACTATAAATCACAAAAAGGTTGTAATAATATATAATAATTATTATAATATATAATAATTTATAATTACATAAATAATTTATAATTTCTTATAAATGCATTTTTAAAAATTTTAATAATATAAAACTATTTCCATCTATATTACCATCATTCCTGAATAATTTTTGTGATTATCCGCTGATTTAAATTAACCGAGAATCGGTAACTTACACAAATTCTACCTTACCACATTTTTTGTTTGTTTAACAGCTCACGTCCAGAAAAAGAATATATCAAATTAAAAATTTAGGAAATTAAAAAACGCAATTAGGCACTTTGAATAATTTCCCAAATTTCAACTAGATATCTAATTTTGTGTGGACGTGAGTTTTTTCGAAAAAAATGTCGGTAAGGTAGAAATCGTGTATGAATTATATAGCCCTGAATGAAATATTTAGGAAACTTTTGAATCATGTAAAACATATTTTTAATAAAAAACACCTAGATTGAACGGAAAAAGCCAATTTTTATTGAAAAAAATATTTTTTGCCTAAAAAGATAAAATTTACACAAAAAAGATGGATTTTTTAATCGTATTTTATAATCACTAGAAATATTCCTTTAAAATAATAAATCTTATTAGGATCTTCGTTTTTTTTCTGAATACCTTTCAAAATCCTAAAAAACTTTAGAATTTTTTTAAAATATTTAGAAAATATACATTTAGTTTTAATTTTTTACAAATCTTTTTAGTTCTAATCCTTCTAAAATTCTTTAAAATTATTCGAATTTTTTCTGCAAATTGTTTAAAAATTTTACAAAATAAAGGAAATGGTTATAAAATCTTCAGGGTTTTTTTTTGAAAATCTTGGGAATCTTTTAAAATATGCTGAATTTTTTTTAAATATTCTCACAAAAATTGATATTTGAAAAAATCCACACATTTTATTTCGAAATTTTCGAACATCTACATTTTATTGAATGTTTTTGATATTTTTTCTAAATTCAAATTCGTTTGGAATTTTTCAAAAATAGTTTTTGAAATGATTCAAACTTTTTCTAGAATTTTTTAGAAGTCTTTTAAAATCGAAAGAAATTTTCCTTAGATCTTCCGGATTTTTTGACATTTCTAGAAATAATTTAAATGTCTTTAAAAAAATAATAATATCTTGAAATTTTCCAAGGAATCTTAAGAAAATTTTGTGTTCTAGAAAGCTTTAAAAATGCTTGAAAAAATTCTTTTACGAAATTTGTAGAAATAATTTGCAATGTCATTTTTTAAAATGAAAAAGAATTGAAATTTTTTCCAGGAATCTTAAAAAAAGTTTACTCCCGAAACATTCAAAATTCTTCAAAAGCTACTTTCAAATTTTTTTTTTTAAATCTACATTTTTTTTAAATTTTTTGAAATATTTTCAATATAGAAATTACCAATTTCTTTTTCGACTCAAATAATACAAATTAATTTTCAACCAAACAGTTAAATTTTTAAGAAACAATTAATAAATTTATACCTAAAAAAAATAATTTTCAACGAGGATTGCATTTTTAACCAAAAAAAATTGTTTAGACGATAAAGCAAAAATTTTTGTGCAAAATGTTGAATTTTCAATCCAAAACTATATAAATTTTTTAATTAAAAAAATTAATTTTCATCCAAGAAGTTTAACTTTGTACTAACAAGGCAGATTTTTAAAAAATTACATAAATTTCACTGCAAAAAGTTAAAATTTAGAATAAAAAAGATGAATTTTTAACCAACAACGAAATAGATAAATTTTAAATATAAACAAATTTTTAAATACAAAAACAACATTTTCTACGAAATAGTTTAATTTTCAAACAGAAAATATCATTTCTCAATAAAAAAGTAAATTTCCAGCCCAACAAGATAGATAGATTTTTAAGAAAATAATTGAATTTGAAACAAACAGAATTAATTTTCTACCACAGACGATCTTCAACCAAAGGAAGGAATTTTGAACCAAATAGTTAAATTCTCAATAAATTACAGCAATTTTAAACATAATAGTTAACAGAAAAACTAAAAAGATCATTTTTTACCAAAAATAATAATAATCAATAATGTTCATTTTAAAAAATTATTTAGAAACGTTTAAAACAGAATTTTATAAAAATAGTTGAATTTTCAGCGCGAAAGTTTGAATTTTTAACACAAAAGTTCATTTTCAATCAAATGATCAAAAAATTTCAGTTGAAAAAATGATTTTTTTTAAACAAAAAAACCGAGTTTTTAGTTAAGCCAAAAAAATCTTCGGCCAAAAAAATGATGTCTGAATAAAAATATAATTCTTGAACCAAAAAATTAATTTTAGAAAATGTAGTTTAACCCCAACCAAGGAATTCCATTTCTAAACTAAAAAGATCAATTAAGAAAAGTGCAATAGTTGATATTCTTGCAAAAAATTAATTTATCTTAAAATAAGAAATGGTAAGTATTTATCAACAAGCCGTATAAATATTTAGCGAAAAACAAATTTAACCAGAAATGGAATAGTTAGAATTTCAGTTAAGAATAAAATAAAATTTTCAACGATAGAAATAAATTTTAACTAATATTATAAATCTTATACTAAAAAAATTAATTTTTGAAAAAATAGTTTAACAGTCGACGCAATAGTTGAACTGTCAACCAAATTGTTGAATTTCATATCGAATTGTTAAATTTTAAATCCGAAAATTTGAATTGGTTACAAAAAATCTGAATATTGTACCCGAAAATGTGAAATTTAAAAAAACCGTTCTTTTTAACAAAAGAAGATGACTTTTTTCAACGAAACTGTTGAACTTTTAATATATAAGTTATGAAACCGGATGTCTGATTACAGAAAAATTGTAGGCCTTTAATTAATGATAAAACATCACATTTGTATAACTATAAATACTTATTTTTATAATCACATTTTATTTTCTGAAAATAATTCTATCAAGCTTCCACTTTAATTAATTTTAGTAATCAAAATATTTTATATTTTTAATATATGCCCGCTCTCTAAGTAAACAAAATCTCAACAATGCTGTAAATTATTCAAAATTAAAAAATTAAAATTTTTACTCGTATTTAGTCACCCTAGTGTTTAATTTATCATTCTTTTCCTGAAAAATTTATTAGGCAAGCTTTATTTATTTCTTAATTCGCATGCACGTATAATTTTTATGGTCATTTTGTTCACGGAGTATAAAAAATATTTTTAAATTATTGAAATTTTTAAACTTTTAGTTTATTTTTTTTCAAAGTGACATAAATAAAAAAGATACGTGTTAGAAAGTCTATTATCATTTGTGACTCTGGCCTTGATGCGATGAACCTCCTACTCTCTGTTTAAAATAATTATAGAGTTCTTATCAGCAATATTTGAGTCTCAGGTGTTTTCTATTCTTGAAACTTTGAGTCAACAATCTATTCAATAAAAAAAAATTATTTTTACGCAGGTTTCTTCACATTTAATAATAGATTTAATTAATAAATTTAATTATATTTGTTTAATAAACTTTATTTATATCTATTTAATAAATTTTTTAAGTACTTGGTAATTTACAAGTATAATATTCGAAAACTATGAATTATAACGATTTCGACGAGATTTTATTTAACTTAAAGTGACGAAAAATAGAGAATAAATTTTCTTGTTTATGTGAAATTTTTATATAGAATTTTTTAGCATATTTTAATTCAACAATTTTGGTTAAAAAGTCATTCTTTTTAGTTAAAAATTCAACCGTTTTGTTAAAAAATTAAAAATATCCAGAAAATGATTTTTTAATTAAAATTTATATTTTGGTATTGAAAAGTCAAACCGAAATCTTTTTCACATCAAAATTCAACATTGAACACTTTATTGAGATTTACAAAATTTCGCAGAAAATTTACTTTTTGATTAAAGTTAATATTTTGGTATTAAAAAGTCAAACCGAAGTCTTTTTCAGACGACAATTAAACAATGTTTTAAAAAAATTTTATTAAAAAAATTGATCTGTTTTAGTAAAAATTGCATCTTTATTCTATAAAACGCAACGATTTTGTTAAAAACTTAACAATTTGGATAACGCATCATCCTTTTTGTTCTCTTTATAAAAAAAATTCTCTATTTTAGTATCTTCTTTCTGACATAAAAATTTGATAGCTTGCGTAAAAATTTAACGATTTTGTTAAAAAGGCATCTTTCTAGTTAATAATTTAACTGTTCTGTTGAAAATTTAAAAATTTCGCACAAAATTCTCTTTTTGTTAAAAATTTATTATATTTTGGTATTGAAAAGTCAAACAGAAATATTTTTCAGATAAAAATTTAACAATGTTTTCAAACATTTTCCATTTTCACTTAAAAAATTGAAGTATTTTAGAAAAAGTTGCATCTTTCTTGCATAAAAATTTGATAGCTTGGTTAAAAATTTAACGATTTTATTAAAAAGGCTGTTTTGTTGAAAATTCAACTCTTTTGTTGAAAATTAAACAGTTTTGCAGAAAATTTTTATTTTTTGATTAAAATATATATTTTGGTATTGAAAAGTTAAAACGAAACCTTTTCCAGATGAAAATTCAACAATCTTTTTGAAAATCTGACATTTTCATTTTAAAAATTGATCATTTTCGTAAAAGTTGCATCTTTCTTGTATAAAAATTTGATAGTTTGGTTAAAAATTTAACGAATTTGTAAAAAAGTCATCCCTTTTAGATAAAAATTTTATTTTTTTCTGCTAAAAATTAAAAAATTTCGAAGCAAATTTACTTTTTGATTAAAATTTATATTTTGCTATTGAAAAGTCAAAACGAAATTTTTTTCAGATGAAAATTCAACAACTTTGTTAAACATTTCCCCTTGTTGTTAACAATGTTGTAAACATTGTTGTAAAACGTCATCCTTTTTGGTTACAAATTCAAATATTTTATTGAAATTTACAAAATCTCGCAGAAAATTTACTTTTTGATTGAAGTTAATATTTTGATATTGAAAATTCAAACCAAAATCTTTCTCAGACGAAAGTTTAACAATTTTTTAAAAACTTTTCATTAAAAAAATTGATCTATTTTTAGTAAAAATTGCATTTGGATAAAACGTCATTCTCTTTGTTCTCTTTATAAAAAAATTTATCTATTTTAGTAGCTTCTTTCTTACATAAACATTTGATAGCTTGGTTAAAAATTAAACGATTTTGTTTAAAAGGCATCCTTTTTAGTTAAAAATTTAACTGTTCTGTTAAAAATTAAAAAATTTCGCAGGAAATTTACGTTTTAAGTAAAATTTATATTTTGGTATTGAAAAGTCAAACCGACATCTTTATTAGATGAAAATTCAACAATGTTTTAAAAAATTTTCATTAAAAAATTAATCTCTTTTAGTAAAAGTTGCATCTTTCTTGCATAAAAATTCTATAGCTTAGTTGAAATCAAACAATTTTTTTAAAAAGGCATCCTTTTTTGTTAAAAATTTATCTCTTCTATTGAAAATTAAAAAATTTCGCAGAAAATTCACTTTTTGATTAAAATTTATATTTTGACATTAAAAAGACAAACCGAAATCTTTTTCAGATGAAAATTCAACAATGCTTTTAAACATTTTCCTTTTTTACTTAAAAAATTGATCTATTTTAGTAAAAGTTGCATATTTAGTGCATAAAAATTTGCTAGCTTTGTTAAAAAAATTACCAATGTTGTTAAAAAATCATCCTTTTTGATTAAAAATTCAACCATTTTGTTGAAAAAATAAAAAAAATCGCAGAAAATTTACTTTTTGATTAAAATTTATATTTTGGTATTGAAAAGTCAAACTGAAATCTTTTTTAGACGAAAGTTCAACAACGTTTTTAAAAATTTTCATTAAAAAATTTGATCTATTTTAGTAAAAATTGAATTTTTCTTGCATAAACATTCTACAGCTTGGTTGATAATTCAACAATTTTGTTAAATAGGCATCCTTTTTAGTTAAAAATTTAAATGTTTTGTTAAAAATTAAACAATTTAGCAGAAAATTTCCTTTTTGATTAAAATTCATATTTTGGTATTGAAAAGTCAAACCGAAATCTTTTTTAGACGAAAGTTCAACAACGTTTTTAAAAATGTTCCTTTTTCACTCTAAAAATTAATCTATTTAAATAAAAGTTGCATCTTTCTTGCATAAAAATATTATAGCTCGGTTAAAAATTTAACGATTTTGCTAAAAAGTCAACCGTTTTAGTTAAAAATTTAACTGTTCTGTTGAAAATAAAAAAATTTTGCAGAAAAGTTACGTTTTGATTAAAATTCATATTTTTGTATTGAAAAGTGAAACCGAAATCTTTGTCAGATGAAAATTCAACAATATTTTTAAAAACTTTAATTAAAAAATTAATCTCTTTTAGTGAAAGTTGCATCTTTCTTGCATGAAAATTCTACAGCTTAGTTGAAAATTCAACAATTTTGTTGTAAAGTCATGCTTTTTGGTTAAAAATTCAACTGTTCTGTTAAAAATGAAAAAATTTCGCAAAAAATTGTATTTTTGTTAAAAATTCATATTTTGGTATTGAAAAGACAAACCGAAATCTTTTTTCAGATGAAAATTCAACAATGTTTTTAAAATTTTTCCTCTTTCACTTAAAAAATTGATCTATTTTAGTAAAAGTTGCATCTTTTTGGTTAAAAATGCAACCATTTATAAATAACTAATAAATTATTCATTTTATATATATTATATTTTATAGAAAATGTTTTAGAGATCATGATTTCACATGATTTATAATCATGTGATAATCATGTGATAATATTTAACAATGTTGTTAAACAGTCATCCTTTTTGGTTAATATTTTAACTTTTTTATTAAAATTTACCCAATTTTGCAGAAAATTTACTTATTGATTAATTTCAATATTTTGGATTTAAAAAGTCAAACCGAAATCTTTTTTTTTAAATTTTGATGAAAATTAAAAATCTTTCTTTCCGAAATCAATCTCAGATGTGACATTTAGAGATTGATTGATTATTTTATTAGAAAAAAAAATATTTTATGTTTAATATATTATACTTT
>JAAAKG020140430.1:0-10157 GCA_010014905.2 Druon quercuslanigerum
TAGTTTCTCTACTTATCGACAATCTAATAGACAGAGACCTCTGTCGTAACATCAAACACTGGTATTAGGCCTCTAAAGATAGAACTTAGAATCGAAGATAAAGCGTGCATTAATAGGTATTTGCTGAACATAAGACGCGAAACAGTATTGCAGGTAAAAGCTCAAAAGCCATCTCATCCCATGAAGTTCAAAGTTAGACTGTTTAATGGAAATGTGATGGAAGGAAGCGCAACCGGCGCGGATAACACCCACCACCTTCCAACCCCCCATAAGGGCGCAATCCAATCTACTATCACGGCAATTTGTACCAAAGCTAGCTAATTCTCCACTATTTGAATCGCTTCAATTTAACCAATATCAGCCTACTCGAATAGTCTCCTGTAACTGTCATAAGTGCGGAAAGCCCGGGAATTTCATTAGCGAAATTTCCTACGAGATGCCTTCCCTGAAGCCACCATCATAGGCAGTTTCAAATGTTCGGACAAAGTAGCAACTCTATTTAGAATGAGTGGAAATGAGCCAAGAAGAAGTAAACGAGCAACTTCAATATGAATACACAAAATACTATCTGCCATATCCGGAAGACTGCAGTCAATACCGGGAAGAAGGGCAAAAGGAACCTATTACCAATTATTAGTTTACTCTGAAGCAGCGATTAACCTGATGGAAGAAAGCATGCTGGCGAAGGGTAGAAAAAGTTTTCCACTTAAAAAGAATTTTATAGTGGGAAATGACCGGCATCAGTCCCAAACGGCATCCTATTATAATTACCTTAATAAAAAGCATTTTGTTTCATATTGTTAAAAATGACTTTCCCTTACCCGAAAACGGTATTATAGGCTTACCACTTTTCACAAAGTATGATAGATATGCGATTTAAACTAAATTTTTAATATTAGAAAAATACAAACTACCGCTACATAACGATGGAATCTATGCCGAAGCAAACTCCATGAAAATTAATAGTATCCAGACTAGTTGAAGCCCCTGTGTACGATAAAATTGTTAGTATAAATAAAATCTCCGAGGAAGCGATTCGCGAAACTAAGCCTGACAAGTATCCAAGAATAGCAAACCACCTACCCAAACTCGACTAGATCACATACAACCAGCCATGGCTTCCTCAATTTGGAGAATAATCTCCCAATATACATATCTTTAAACACTGGATAACGGCCATATACCATGCACCGCCCTTACAGAACATGAGATCATTCTTGAATCAGGGAAAACCGTGAATATTAAATCTTATAGACCACCTGAACACCATAGAAAGTTCGCGAAAGAGCACGTGGCCGCCCTATTAGAACAGGGAGTAGTGCGACACTACAACTCTCCTTTCAACACTCCCATATGGATGCTACTCAAAAAGGATAAGAAACTAAGAATGGTGGTAGATTATCGAAAAATCCAGGACTCTGATCAAGATGCCTACCCGCGTCCGGTGATAGCTAACATTCTGGACCACTTAGGCAAAGCAAAGTTCTTTTCGGCATTCGTCCTGAGCTCAGGCACCAGCCACATTCCAGAGAATGATGGACCATGCTCCGAGAGGACTAGTAGGGAAACGTTGTTTCGTTTATTTGAACAAAATATTAGTTTTCGGATGAACTATACAAGAACATAACGAGAATTTAAGGGTACTACTGGATCGCTTGCGTGAAACAGGCTTGAAACTTTGGCCTGATAAATGTGAGTATTTAAGACCTGAGTTAGAATATAGTGGACACTTTCTCTCAGCAGCTGGTGTTAAACCCAATCCAGAGCAAGTCTCAGCCGTAAAAGATTTCAAGGAACCTAAGTGTCGGAGAGACGTTCAATCCTTCTTAGGACTTCTCACATATTGCCAAACCACTTGCAGAACTGACTAAAAAAGTCATCCTTTTAAATGGACGAATGGGCACCAACGAGCCACCGATCCTTCCAGGCAATAAAATGGCTCAATAGTGTTAAATATCCCTCTTTGAGGTTATTAAGATGAAGATTACGTTTAGCAGCGTATTCTTACAAACAGATAAAATACTTTAAAGGTAAAGAAAATAATGTTGCTGATCACTTACCGAGAATTTTCCCGATATCTGACTTACTCTAAGAATCCGAAGACCCAACTGAACTGTCATCTGAGGGTTTAGAAGGGGCATCCCTTAACAGGAAAACGCCCGGTACGTCAGACGATGATTCGAGAACTAGCACACCGACACCTGAAAAAGCCCCCAAGAGGAAACTGCTCTAAAGGAGGATGCAGGAACCATCGATAGAAATTGAAGCACCGGAAAAAGACCCAACTGTCGTTAGCAATGAACCCTATGACTCATGGGTAACCCCTACGTTAGATTTCGACCAAGAACTGTATGCAAATTTCCAACAGCGGCTGGAGGATAGAAAAGAAAATGTGTCAATTAGACAGCCTAACGCAGATGGTAGACTCTGGGGAAGGATACAGAAAAAAAGAACAAAATATAACCAACGTTGCGCAGTTGCCACCGCATAAAGAAAAACTTTGTCTTACCAAGCTAGACGAAATCATTAACGATTTTCAAAACCTGAAGTTAACCATCGCTCGACTACACTTTCCAGATTGCCCACCAGCATTCGGTAAAAATAAGAGTGCGATGAAAGCAAGGCAACTAGATGAGTGGAAAAACATGGAAACAGATGTAGTTAACTTGGACAAACGATAAGTAAGACCTTTTAAGGACTTGTCTCGAGGACACTTAAGCCGAATGGGATGTAGTACTCAAAATCATCACGCTAGCTTATTATTCTACCAAACACGACAGTTTAGGAATCAGTCCATTTTAAGTAACGTTCGGAAGAGATAATGCAAACCTACCCGCAACTCTAGCGACGACTCCTGATCTAAAGTATCAAGACTTGCTCGACCTATGGGAACAAAGGCATGAAATATGCCTGAGAAAAGCGAAGGAAAGGTTGCAGTTGCAAAAAGAAAGGCATAAGTGCTACCATGAGTCCAGGATAGTGCTGCCTCAAGCAATCTACGAAGTTAGGCAGAAATTAAATTCATGAACTATATTCCTTCCCATAAACTGTCGCCCAGTTGGACAGGTTCTGCGATCATCTTGAAATATTTAGATAATAACAACTATATGATAGCCTATGGTAAAAAACAAATAAGGATACATATTAACCGGCTGATGCCCTATTATTAGATGCTGTTAACACTTAGTTCATGTATTCGAGATCTCTATTCTGGAATCCGAGGGAATCACTGTACGCAAATTTATTTTTTTTCTCCTTTATACCTGATAACGAATTCCATTTTTAACCAGTAGCTTTTAAGCGCCCACAGATTATCGACAATTAGGAAAGTGTAAAAGCATAGCCGAATATAGAATTTGCGAAAGGAAATAAACAGATTGTTTGTCAGCTAACACCGATCTTTTAGAGTCAGTCACCGTTTCGATTAAAAACCTGCAGGCGATGATTATAAAATTTCATCCGATCAAATAGACTATTGGTCGGAGTAAATTTGACAATCATCGCCTGAATGTTCGAAAGTTCGCGCGCGAACTCCGGATTCGTTAACGCACACTTTACAAGTCAATGCTGCTGACCATCAGGCAGCATATTTTTGATAGAATACGGGTACTATCGGACGCTAAGAGAAGTCTAGAGCGGAGAGAGAGGTGGGCGCACAGTACTCCTGCCGAAAATGGGTAACTTAGCTGATCCAAAGAATTGCGGGCGAATCACTTGTCTGAACACACTGTATAAGATATTCACAGCTATCCTAAATGATAGGATTGTTCGGACAATCAGACTTGTGTGGCAAAAAATGTATGAACAACGCGACTCAAAGAAAGGCGTAGCAGGATTTCGAAAGAACTTGCTCATTGATAGATGTGTCAGTAAAGATGCGGCTGCCTACCAGCGTGACCTATCGATGGCCTGGATTGATCACCGGAAAGCTTTCGATTCAAACTCCCATAGACTTATAATTTATCTTTTGAAAAGCTTAAAGGTTCAACCGTAATCCGCGAGGTGCATAGAGAGATTGATCCAACTTTGAAAAACCAGATTCACTATCCTATCTGGAAAAAATCGTGTGAGAACTAACAAGGTCTCATTGCTAGTAACTCTAGCACTTCGCCCTTCCCAGGGGTACCTTGAATGTCTTCACAACAGGATTATCCAGGGTACAGCACACAGCTTCGCAAAGAAAAGTTTCTGTGCAAAGCAGCGGGGAAGGCTGCTAAAACACTCGGACTTAACATCAGTATCAGAGGTGAGCAGAATGCACCAAATATTATCTATCTCGAGGATTCACTCCTGAAAACCCACATTCAGTAAGCATAGGAGAAAAATTTTCGGGAACAGCTTCTCGATAAGAGGATGCATGGCATCTTTCACAGAAATGTTTAGTTTCAGTCAATGTCGTGTGAGCTACCTTTTTCTTTCCTTAAATGACTCGGATTGAAGTCGAGCATGAAAGGTTTTATTTTGGCACGTCAAGACGGTGTCATTTCTACGTTAACATACTGTCGCGATATTTTGAGCTAAGATATTCCCGATGATAGCGGCAGGGCGTGCCATGTACACCCCGAGCATCTAGGACACACACTATCTATTAGTCCAACTCATGCGGGAACGACCTACATCCAAAGGCACAATGCGGCACCAAGAGTGCTTTATTACCATCTCTGTCACTCTTACGGAATTAACCTTGATATCGCTCCGCTAAACACTCCTAGGGAAATAGAGTCAATTGTCGAGAATGAGAAGTGCCGCATATACTGGAACTTTACATTCTAGACAATTGTTTCTGTTGCACACTCGAGGCCTGAAATAGTTCCTCTAACTTCGAGAAGCGAATTATGTTCGTTATTGAATTTTCGGCACCGGCTGACAAAAACATCAGAGCCAAAGAGTATGAATAGAAAGAGAGGACAGAGACTTTATAAAGGAGTTGCGACGATTGTACCCGGAATATTCTGTTAAATTAATCGCCCTTATCTTTGGCGCTCTTGGAGGTGCCAAGCTTAGTTAGTTCTATCGCGTCTTTTGCAACTAACTGCACATTCGTTAAAATAAAGAATAGTTGCGCTGACAGAACGGCAGAGCGTTTTTAACAAAAATAACTTTAAGTTTATTTTTACCCCTTCATAGATGCTTATCCGACTCTTTTCTCGTGCACTGGTATTCACTTTCTTAATGAGGGTAATGGTATGGATAGTGGCGATTACCTGGAAGGATTCTACTTGTTTGCTTTTTAGGCGTTTTAAAGAAGCACTCGCCAACATAGTAAACTGTATCGTATATGCAGAAGATGTTAGCGGTTTGAAAATCGATGCGTCTAGACAAGTTATTGTTGATTTTGGAGCATAATAAATCATTTTCAACTTCACCTTCATTTCTCGGAATTTTATATATCTACCATCCTAAAATGCACATGTGCTTACTTATGACCATTTTTGATGGGAAGTAAGTACCTTTGCACACTTTTTATCTCTTTAGAAAAAAGCAACTGTTAAAAGTTGTAAAATTCAGCTGCAAAAGTTACCTTTTTTGTGTCAAAATAAAGACCTCTCCCAGTATATTTCTCGAAAACTCAGGAAGATCTCATTTTTATTATCAAAGGCATCGTAGAGCATATTATAGGTTATCCATGAAAAACTTAAAAAAACAGATATTTTAACATTTATTTTAAAGTTTTGCATTCGAAAAATAAATGAAGATTTGGAATTTTTGTTCCAAAAATACTTCTTTAAAAATGCTTCTGATCGTGAATACTTTTAAAAAATACATCGTAATAACATTAAAATCATTAAAGCTATAAAAATTGTCAAAATTAATTATTTATACACTGCTTTTAGTAATTTTCATTACTCATTTTTATAGTTATATCGAAGATTCTTATTTAGGAAACGTTTGCGCTACAAGAAAAAAAGTTTTTGTTGTTGCAAAATTAACATCAAAGCCGTGTAAGTTTGTACTTTTAACTTGTGCGGCCAATCACAGAAAAAAATAAAAAATAGATTTGTTTAAATTTAGTTTAAAATATTGTTTTTGAAAAATCCAAAAAAGTTATTAAATTTAAAAAAAAAATATTTCCTTAAAACTGTGTCTGATTGTAAATATTTCCAAAAAATACATCGTAATAACATTTAAATCAGTAAAATTATCAAAGTTAAAGAAAATGAACAAACATTTTCAACTTTAATATCTTCTAAGTTTTTTGAATTTTTCAAACATTATTTTAAGATGTCTGTTAACCCTTAAGAGAATTTACTTAAAAAAGATGAAATTCTTCAGAGTATTCGACGTGAAATTGCTTCAAATTTAATTTCATAAAATAACAATTATAGTTTTTGCAACATTTTATGGTTTACTTCACTTTGTAGTTATTTAAAAAATTTCGCACGTTAAATATCTCAAAATAAATTATTTATACATTGCTCTTATTCATTTTTATGTGTTATTTTGATGATTTAATCGTTAATTATAATTGAAGAAACGCATGCACTACAAGCAAAAAGAAAAAATAAATAATTGCTAAATTAACATTAATGCTATTTAAGTTTGCACTTTCGAATCGTGCGGAAAATCACAAAGCCAATAAATATTTATTGCTTGTACATGCGCACGAAATTTTTCGTTTAGTAAGATCCCTGTCCGTCATTCAGGAACTTTGCAAGATGATAACAGGGTAGCTGGGACTATTAATAAGATGCTCTTCGTAGTAAAACCATGAAAAGCACGAGATAATTTTCGGTTCCAATTCTACTAAACTGTGACTCATTTTTTTTTTAATTCAACTTCAGAAATCGTTTAGTTCTATTTGACTTTGTCTGTTGCAAAAAATTATGGAAAATTTGTAAATAAGAAAATATGAAAATGGACAGTGAAAATCATTCTCGACATCAATGCATGAAAAATTCATATTTCGAATTTAAATTCAATTTTAATTAGACAGATTCTACACTTTTAGTCGCAGAATCCGTCTGGGGCGAAGTATATTTTTTTTATGGAAACTAGTCTATACAATTTTTTTCCCATTTGTGAACAAAATTTGAAAAATCTAATTTGTTTTTCAAGCCTCGGAAACTTTTGATTTAATTGAGATATTTATTGTTTTATTTCTAACAAATTCCAAGTCTGTAGATTTTTAGTTTTTTGCACGATAACTGTAAAAATAATTGACAGTTTGGATTGGCATTTTGAATATATTCGGGACCACATTTTTCAAGATTTAAAAATTCTCTGTACGGCTATTCATAGTATTTGAAAAGACGAACAATTTACCTGAATGACTTTTTTCATAAACCCATAAATTATCAGAGCGATAGCATTTACAAAATTCCAAAAAAAAAACACGAAAATAAACATCTTAAGCCAAATAACTAACGATATGAAAAGAAGTAAAGGGAAAAAGATGTTGAATGTTGAATTCCCTACAAGATTATAATAACAACTTTTTGAATTTTCTTGAAAAATCGAATATTCAAATGTTAACAGCATACAAAAATAATTGAAAATCATTAATTACATTTTTCATTAAACAAATATATTACGGTAGTCCAAAATAACGTATTTATGAATTCTGACGTTTACTATTTCAATTTCCGACGTAGTTTCCTACGTCGTTTCTTATGTAGTTTCGGACGTCGTTCCATACGTAGTTTACAATGTCAATTAATTCGTGTTTTATGACGTTTCATACATAGTTTAGGACGTCGGAGATGACGTCGAAATTTTCAATAGTGGATATTAATCCTTCTAAAAGTTGTGCAAAATTAATTAAATACACGTATTATAAATAATAATGCACATAACTTTTTCTTTAAATGTTCTCAAATAAATGAATTATGTTGCAAAAAAGTATTGTCAATTGCGACATTTAAAGCGCTGTAGCAGAAAACGGCTAATAACTCTTAAGGTTTGGCAATGAAAAAATGTATCGACAATTGTTTCAACTTAAAAATATCTAAAAATCAACCAGATCCTCCGAAATCAAAAACGTGTACACCTGTGCAGGCTTCTTTTGGAGATTTAAGCAAAAATCAAACAAATTTAAGGAAAGGTATTAGAATGAAAGATGAAATAATAAGCGAGACACAAACCTAATAAAATTAAATACTTTTTCAATCTGAATCAAATTTATTAAAATATAATCGTATATACAATTTAAGAAGCAGTACATTTAAAAAGAAATAATGAAAAACAAAATTCAGATCGGTAGATAATCAAAAGTGATTCAATAATCAATTAAGACCGTTTAATAGCTGGGACGTTTTGGAAACAAGATACCAAAGAAGTCTGACAGAAGATCGAAGATAGCATCCACATCTAGTCCCATGGAATCTAATGTATCTAATAATCGTTGAACTTCATCATTTTCTGACAATATGTTAATAAGTTTCTGTAACTCTTGAGATCGAAGTCGTTCGACGAATTCAGCAAAGGCTGGGGAATTGGCCAATTTTTCATCATAAAGAGCATATAGTTTTTGAAGAGGCAAAACTTCCCTTATGTCTTCAATCAATGCAGAAATACCGCCACTGAAAGAAATTGAGCTTCTGACTTTCAAATCCTCCATTTGAATAACTTTATGAAATATTTTGATCCACCTGTTAACATCCAATCCGATATCATTAAAATACTTTAAAAAGTCTTTCATTTCCTGCGTCGCTTCTAGATTTCGAATAAGAGTATGAAATTTATCGGACAACATGTACTTCATTACTCTCTGAAAGTCTTTGTCTGACACGGCATAATGCAAGACAATCCGAATTATTTTTTTGGTTGGAATTAAGTCCACAATCTCTTTAAGATCTTCGATGAGACCTACGTTCACTAAACGGGAAGACATAATTAAAGTGCGTGGTCTAGATGGTAATTTTATGCCAAAAATTTTGCTGATAGTCTGAAGAATAGTGTTAACATCGACACCCCTGGCTTCAGCTTCGTCCATCAAATTTCCAAGCTTCTCATTCATCATAAGAACATCTATCATTACTTGAAACTCAGCAGACTGAACACGCTGGAGAAGATCTTTCAGAGGTGCAGAGGTTTCTAACTTTTCCTTATATAGAGACACAATATCTTCAACAGGAAGAACTTCCTTAATGTCCTCCAAAAATCCTGGAAGTCCTCCAGTAATTCTTGCAAATTTTACGGCTTTTAGTGGAGGGTAAATAGGCTCGAGTTCTAAAATTTCATGGAGCTTGTTGAGAAAGTTATGGACATCCAGACCAGATTCCTGCAGATATTCCAGGAAATCAGGAACTCCGTCAATAGATTCAATATCTAAAATAAAACCTGCGAAACCTCCTGATATTATGTACTCTAGGGCAGATTGAAAATCTTCGTCTAGAGCTAGGTATTCCAAAGCAACTTCAAGAATCTTATCACAGGGAATCAGCTCAAGCAGGTCATCCAAATCATCTTTAAGATTTCGTTCACGATTCAGGCGTATTTTAGGACCTGGAAATTTAATACCAAGTATTTTGGTAATAAGGTTTAGGATGGCTGTCACATCAACGCCTTTAGCTTCGGCTCTGCTGATCAGTTCCTGGAGTTTCTCATTTCCCCAGACGGTGTCGACAATTTTTTGGCATTCAGGAGATCCAAGACGTTGAATTAAAGTTGCGAAATCGTTTGATGATACTAATTTTTCCTTGTATAGAGCTTCAATTCTCTCAACCGGAAGTATAGCCTTTACATCAGCTATTAAGCCTGGAAGTCCTCCAGTAATTTTCATCATTCCTAGTCTCTGTATTGGTGGAACGACATGATCCAGACCCAAAAAGTCGTGAATTTTGTTAATTAGAGTATAGACGTCCAGACCAGATTCGTGGAGATACTTGACAAATACCTTTACTTCGTTGATAGATTCAACTTCAAGGATGAGAGATTTAAAGGCATCAGAAAGTACGTATTCTAAGGCTGTTTGGAAATCTTCGTCAGAGCTCAAATAATCCAGAACGATTTCTTCAATTTGTTCCTTTGGAACAAGAGCCAAGAAGTCTTCGAGATCATCAGATAAGCCTCTCGTAGAACGAAGTTTAGGAGCGGGAAATTTAATACCAAGTATTTCAGTAATAAGGTTTAGGATAGCTCTCACATCAACGCCTTTAGCTTCGGCTCTGCTGATCAGTTCCTGGAGTTTCTCATTTCCCCAGACGGTGTCGACAATT
>JAAAKG020140431.1:0-12108 GCA_010014905.2 Druon quercuslanigerum
TTTAGGGTTTATGGTTTTAGAGTTTATCGGTTTACGGTCTTTGGGTTTAAGGTTTAAGTTGTTTCGCATGATTTCTGTAATATATTGCAAATTTAGCAATAATTGTTAAAACTATTTGTTCAAACAAATTATTTTTTAAAATTTGGCTCTGTGAGTCTCTTTGTAATTCAATTACAAACATTTAAGGCCCAATTTTGTTTGATTTTGTTAAGATTTGCGACCTGTAGGTGGTTTTGAACATTCTGTCCCCAATGTGCAGCGTGGTGTCATTTTTTCAGAGGATCGTCCTCGGTTTTCCTCAGTACGACCTGCCCAACTTGTGCCTCCGAACCTCACTCTGGCCTTCTTTCAAATTGTAACTTATTACAGATATTGCAACCAAGTAACTCCAATTAAAATCACTTCATTAACTTCTTTAGAGCTGAAGATAGTTTAGTGGCATATGTATTTACAAAAAACAAACAATTATTTATATTTTGCAAATTTTTCAACGGCAATCTGTTCAGAAATGTTTAAAGTACCACCTTGAGTTTTTTTCTACTACCTACAAAATTTGCACCTTTAAAATCGTCCCTCTTGCATTAGGCTAACATTTTTTCTTCACTTATTTCTTCAACGTCAAAGCCAGAGGACTCGAATTTTCTCGCCGACAGCAAGTATTTGATCTAATAATTTTTTTTACGATTGTGTATTTAAAAATTTAATATTTAATAGAGAAAAAAGTTTTGGATCCGGTACTCAACAATACCTTTTACTTTTAAAGTACTTGTAGCGGAGAAAGACTTATAATCCATCCGCAGTTTTTGTAATTAAACCTTTTTAAATTTCTTTTTACTATTTTTTTAAATTTGTTTCTGATTGAATTTTAATCTAGAATAAAAACTTATCTTTCTGTAATCCGTCCTCCCTATTAAATTCTAACAAAAGAAGTGATTTCTTTTGTGCAAAAACTATTTTTAATCACACTAAACAAAATTTTAAAAAAATTTCTTTCCTGTTCTGAATACATTCCCTGATATTGAAACACGACTTTTTGGTTCAAGGACAGAATACACACTGAGATACCGACAAGTTTAATTAACCTAATGTACACTAAACAAAATAAACATTTTTTTCTTTTCTGTTCTAAATACATTCCCTAATATTGAAACACAAAGTTTTGGTTTGAGGACAGAATACATACTGAGATACCGACAAATGTAATTAACCTAAAACGGATTAATAGAAAAGTGTTTGAAAAAGTTCGTGTTGTAAGGATAATGACAGTTTTGTATACACAGTATACGCATTCGATCAATCTTATTAAAGTATTCAAAGAATCTTCCTTAGACCACCATTATTACAGGTATCCAGTGTAAAGCTATCATATATTGAAAGTTTTTGATTAATGTGATTAAGCCATACATGAAACCAACCTCTAAAACTAACCATTTAGCATTAACCGCAATGTCATGTATTAGCATTTTATTTTAAATAAATTATTTTCAGTTTTTTAATAATCGAAAAGTAATTACAGAAATAATTTTTCATAAACTCTATCCCCATAAAAAATGTATTTTGAAAGAATTCATTTAAAATGATAGGAAGGCATTTTTCAACGCTCTTCTATTTGCACAAAATTGTACAACAGAAGTTTATTTTTGAATAATTATATCCCTATCAAAATAATTTGGTATTTTTTATTAAAATGTGAGAGATTGTAATAAAAATCTATCATTTTGCCTAGATCAACAATTTTTATGTTTGAAAGAGAATCGAAGTTTATTTAAAAACAAATTTCTCTTATTTTAACTCTTCTTGCGCAATCACTTTGCGTTATTGCGTATTTCCTTGAGTTTGTTTTAAAAAAAATAGTTTTTTATAGAAAATAATTCGTTTAAAGCCTTCTTGTGCAAGATTGTTGCACAATGTTTGTATTTTTTACGTTAATGTTGTTTAAAAAAATGAATTTTCAAATATTTAACAAACAGAGACATTAAGCCATAGACCCTGCGTCGTTCTCTAGCGTTCTGTTCTGTTGCCGTTCTCAAAATTTCGATTCATGATCAATGCAAAAAATTCTTGTTCTAGACACAGCGATCGATTTTTCCAACAATTTTTAATTTTTTTACGAAAAATATAAAATTCTTGTTCATCGAGATGCAATTATTCAAAACTAACATTGTGTTGTGTAATTTTGTGAATTTACAAGAGTTTAAGAAAAAACATTTCCTTCTAGTTCAAAGAAATTCTTTCAAAATAAAATTCCTTTTTATATGGATGTAATTATTCATAAATGGACTTCAGTTGTACAATTTTTTACATTGGCAAAAGTTTAAGAAAAATTAGTTTCTTATAGTTAAAATCAATTTAAAAACAATATGTTAGTGGGTGTTAGAATGTAACCCTGATTGCTAGTCAAATATATGCATGTTAGAAATTCAATTTTAAATGGTGATACCTGGCACAACTTGTACTCTAATTATTTCAATATTTTTATTGTGCTTATTATTTTAATTCTTAATTATTTTTAAAATTGTTTTTTTTTTCGGGAAATAGGAAATAAATGTGGGACTTGAAATTGATCGACTTTAATCACAGGTATTTTAGTGAAATATAGTGATTTACCGTCGTATGTCATGATTCGTATTTTGCTGGTATCAAGGATGTAATGATAATTTGTATCCTTCAAAGGGATTGGATATTTTATTTAAGTTTTTCTTCAAATTATTAAGTTCAACCATCTAATTTCGTGTTGTTTACTATTTCGGATGAATGATATCATGCTTACCATCATTGATAGGATCTATTATTAAAAATTTACATAGAGATTTTATTTGTTATGAATAAATTTTTCGTGATATCATGAATATGATCATTCATCTTATGAAACAGCTGCTCGCGAAGATTTAATTGTCTTGTACAATTTGTCAATTTCTAAACTGATGAATTTTAAGTATATTGTGTTTATTAGTTCGCGTTTTTGGCTGTTGATCCCTAGATGTTTACTTAATACATATTTTCGCGTTTTTGATCGATTAATTCTACCGCTTAACATATTTTTTCTGAATTTGTGGCTAAAATTTATTTCGCACATCGTACAATTTATCTGATACAACTTACGCAATTGGAGAAACTAGAATTCAATTTTGGATTTATCGATGGACATGTATGAATGTCGAGTTGTGTGGTAAAGTCTTGCTGTACGACGATTCTTGACAAAAATGGTCACGTCATCAAATAAGGTACAGGTGACGTTGACAAGTGCGACGGGAAATAGCAGGAAGAAGAACGTGGTTGCTACCCTTACTTAGAAAGTTAAGGATAATGTTCCGAATAATACATACCTCTGAATAATTTGAAATTGCGTATACTCATGTATTTTGACTCGCTGATTACGAAAATAATAGTAAAATTACGCGGAAATTTGAGTTTCAAGGTGAAAACCATGAAGAACCCATTAAAATAATGGTTTTTTTTTGTTTCTTCAACTTATTTTTTGTGAATAGTCACAGGGGCCGCTTCCCACTTCCACGAGACGTTGAAAAGGAAAAGGAATTTGCTAACATTATTTTTCTGAACAGTTGCAGGGGTACACCGCTACCTAGTGTGCCTGCTATACGTTTTCCGAAATAAGTATTACATGAAAATTCCCTTTTCGTCTCTTGGCTACTGGCTTCTTAATCTTTAAGCGATGGGTTACTTAATTTTATTTGCTTATTCATTCCCCACTACTGTTCCTGCGTAATGTAGATCTCCTCAGTTTCTGGTTCATCATTATCGTTAATAATCTCACCAACGGATTGGGGTCTTTTCAGTATTAACCTCTGAGTTTGCGGGTAAGATTCCTGATACATCTTTCAGTGATGAATTGCATGCATTCGTGGGAGCGCGTCAGCTGCGTTGTTGTTCTTTCCTTTCATGTACTCAATCACGTACACATATTCTTTCAAGTGTAGTCTATAGCTTAACAATCGTTATGAAGGATCTTTTAGATTAAAAAACCCCCTTTCGGGCTTAATGAGCTGTTTGAATTATGAATTTTCTTCCCAATAAGTATTGAAGTAGTCAGCTGACTGTCCACAATATTGCTAAAAGTACCTTCTCTGTGTCAATTGGATTCAACTCTGGTGCATTTAAAATTATTGAAATATAACAAACAGAATATCCTCTTCGAGATAAAATTGCTACTGAGGCTGCACTGCTAGCATATGTGTTCAATGTAAATTGTTGACTGTAATCCGGGTATTTTAGTCCGGGGTGTCTTTAAAAATTAGTAATGACTGATCATTTATTCGGGTTAGGTTTTATTCCTTATTTTGTTATCAAGTGTCCTAGATATTCAAGTTCTGGTCTCAGAAACTCGCACTCCTCAGGCTCCAATTTACACCCGGTCACACGCAGATGTCCAGCCAACGTGACTCTGTATTCTTTGTGCTTTTATGATGTTTTACCAAACACAAAAATGTCACTGAGATAGATAAAGAAAATATTCCCTATAGGTCTTTTTAGTGTCTTATCCATCATTCTTTGCAAGGTTCCTGAAGCATTTCGTTCAACCCGGCGGTAGACGATTAAAGTAAAAATGGCCGTCAAACGTCGGAAACGGACTATAATAAAAACCGGAACTTAGATCGAAAGCCAAAGGAATTTGACTTTTCCCAGGTGTTTAAGGATATCGTCGATTCGCTGTATATTAACGGTAATCTCTGCAAAAGAGGCATCGAGTGGTTTGGAGGCTTATTGAATGAGGGCTTTTTATTTGGATTAGAGTTAATCGGTTTCGGTAGCTGGGACATGGCTGTTCTATTTATCCTTGAAATCAAGCTTTGCAGAATTTTTGCGTTTCCTTGGTTTCGCTGTTTGAACCAAACTTTCGAATACAGAGTTACCTGGTGAACTCGATTTAACGTAGTGGGTTTCAATGGGCTCAATTGGATCCCTACCTGCTCTTTGAGATTTAATATATATTTCGTAATAGCTGATTTGTCCTATACCTATAAATCCAATTGCCTAATTGTGCTATTTGAATGACCATTTTAAACTGCATAATTTAATTCGTTAAATTCTTGACTGAACCTAGGATTGCAACTCTGGATGGATTCTTTAGACGCTTGTTTTACTCCTTTAAGTTTTTTAAATAACAGTTTTTTAAAGAACATAATTCTTTTGAAGTCTTCATATGCAATTTTGTTGCACATTTTGTGCTTTTTTAAGTTAATATTATGGTTTAAAAAAATTGGCTTTCAGAATTTATATAATTTCACAAATGACGCATTTACTAACGAATAACACTTAGGTGGTAAAACTGCGCGTACCTACGAGAGATTATGTCCTTTTCACAGATTTAATAAATCTCACTGAGGGCCAACATTGCGTAGCGAAACATGTGAAACCACTTAATTGAGTTTAATTCACCTGACCCTAAAGCCAACAACGTACATCAATAATTTCTTCTCGATAATAACTTGTTCACGCACTTACATTTGTTGACTAAAATTAATTATGATCTCACTATAATTTATCTAAAATTATCCTTCTCTGAACTTTGCATATTTAAATGATTTTCTTGAACATATTTATATTTATGAACCCGAAATAGATATCAGTTTAAATACAAAAGTATTATTTCCATAAAGAACCTAACATCAAGGGCCGAGAGTAATTTTGAATCCAGTCAGGCTTAGTTTCGCTTTACGCTGGAAGGGAAAGGGTACACGTGTGTCTGTGGGGAAAATTATGAGTTCCCATCACAAATTCACAAATATTTCACGTGCCTGTATGTTTTATATTCGCCCTCATTATGTAACAATCATAATATTTGACGATTGTCTTGAAATTTGACAACAATTTTATCTCTTTGTTGAATTCTTTAAATCGTGGAATGAGGTCATAAATATCCCTCTAAGCGTATAAAACGGTGACATATTTCTATGTCCTCTTAAACATCTAAGAATTATATCTACAATTGAACCAAAATTTCATCAACTGAAAATAGCTCATTCCATACATACTTACAGTACACTAGTTTTTTGAATAATGAATTTAGAAAAAATCGGAAAGCAGATTTCGAATTAGCTTAAAAAATGCCATATGTAGCTTTTAAATAAAATATGTCAGCTTATCATCTAGTTTTTATTAAAGAAAGTCACTGGTTCTTTTCTCTAATTTTAGAGTCGAACGGGCGATATTTCAATGATTGAATTGAAGTAATATTTGTTTAGCTTTTCGACTCATGGATTTAATTTCTAGGTACTAGAGACGAAATAAATGATTGCATTAAATAGTTTTTTGCAACAAAAAATGTTTTTTTTTTATTTCATGCTTCATCATGAAAAAATTAAATAATGACTTAGTACAGTAAAAACTTCATAACAAAGTTATCTAAATTTTGTTTGAATAATTGCATATGACATTTTTTAAGCCCTATCGAAATTAGCTTTCCGATTTTTTCTAACTTTATTATTTAAAAAACTGCAAGTGATTGAACAAAAATGAATAAACGGAAAACTTTTTTAAAAATGTCCAAAGGCCAGCATAGTCCATTTCGCCGTTACTTTCAATTATCATGTTAATTTGTATGATTAAGGATGATTTACAATAGAAAAGCAATGTATTTTTCACACTCAGTATTTACAATAGCATACGATAAGAAGTTTTTTCTAAGCGGGTAGGGATTGTAAAATAATCATATTTTAACTGTTTATTTAATTTAATTTTATTTTATTTTCAGGAACCCATAAAAATGCCAGGCGAAGATTTACATGGAATGCGCATTGTAGATGACGACATGAGTGTACGCACTTTAATTCAAAATATTATAAATTCTGAGAACGGTAACGAAGCCTTCCATATACTAAATGTAGAAGAAGTCGTGGTGAGGCATAAACGTTGGTTACAGAAAATTCCGAATGTTACACCACATTTTGGTAAGATATTGTATTGAAGCATGTTCTAGATGTAAAATCACGATCAGAATTACTCAATCCTTAACCTTATTTATAAATTGACAAAGGAGGGCCCATTATCTTGTTCAACGAATTTTAAAAAAGAAACCTGAGCGTAAATAATAAAAAATAGTTCACGTAACATTTTATCGCTTATTTAAATATAGTTATGACCATATTTATATTATTTACTATCAACCTAGCCTCCTATTCCCTTTTCTGAACTATTTACTATAATTTACTCAATTTTAAGGACATTATAAATTTTATTTGTTACAGCTGTAAAAAGCAATTCGAATCCTATTGTAATTAAGATTCTAGCAGAACTTGGTGCCAAGTTTGACTGTGCTTCTAAGGTGAAGTTTTTAGACATACTATGCTTTGCCATTATTACGCAAAGGTGATAAATATATTTTATAAAAAAAATGTATAATATATTTTATTTTAGGCGGAAATAGAAATTGTTCAAAAATGCGGTGTGTCTGGAGATCGTATTATTTATGCTAGTGCAGTTAAATCGAGACATTATATCTCTTACGCTAAAAAAGTTGGGATAGATCGGATGACTGCTGACTGCGAAACAGAACTTTTCAAAATCAAACATTTGTTCCCGGAGGCTAGGTAAGTAAATAAAGTCAAGAGATAACAATCTTAGGGAAATTCACAAAAGTTGACAACTTTTTACTAAAACATTTATCTTATTTTTACAGAGTAGTGATACGTATTATATGTAATTCTATCAATGCCGGTATGCCACTTGGCCTTAAATTTGGCTGTGATCCACATAAAAAGGCATTTGAGTTGGTAGATCTGGCAAAAAACTTGGGACTCCATGTGCATGGATTTAGTTTTCATGTTGGTAGCCCTTGTGGAGATCTGTCAGCATATGGACAAGGTATTCGAATTTGCGAGAAATTAATCAAGTATGCTAGATCGAAAGGTTGCATTGAAGCTTGTATGATTGACATTGGAGGAGGAATTCCTGGTGAATCTGATTTTGATTTTGATAAGGTAATTGACAATATTAATTAATATTCCAGAGCCCCACTGTTTAATGTGGATTTATCTTATTTTAAAAATATTTTACATTTTTCTGTGCCTAACATTTATTTATCTTTTGCCAGTTTGCGGATGTATTACATGATGCTACGAAGGACGTCGATCCATCGATAGAGTTTATAAGCGAGCCTGGCAGATATTACGTATTAGCGAGCACCCACGCTGTTGCCTGTGTAGAAGGAAAAAAATCAATAATTGAAAATGGAAAAAAGTGTTTTATGTATTACTTAAACGATGGAATTTTTGGATCTTTCTCAGCAAAGATAATGCGAAAAAATCCCGAAATTCTAGATAGCGTAAGTTATTCATTTAAATTAACTATTAGAGTTTCAATATTTTTATTCTAAAACTCCAGGTTAAAAAATAGACAATCTATATATTTTCTTCGCATATATATATAATCATAAAAATCTGATTGGCCATTTTCAGAGGAAGAATAAGCAAGTATTTTTGTCAAAGCTTTGGGGTCCATCTGGTGATCCCTTTGATTTCGTAGTAAATGATTATTTTCCTGAATTAGAAATTGGTGATTTGCTGTTGTGGAAAAACATGGGTGCCTACACTACTGTGTTTTCAAATTCATTCAATGGATTTCAACCACCATCTGTATTTGCATATATGCGAAGAAGTGCATGGTATATTGAAATGTTTTAATTTTTAAAAACTTTATTTTATAAATAATATTTTCTTATTGCATATTAGTCAAATTAATGTGTATATGCATTTAGGAAAATGATTGAAGTGTTTTTAATTTACTTATTTCAGGCAAGCTCTTCAAGAGGAACTTCTTTTCACTGACAGGGATAATGTCAATGGGTATGAGTAAAAAATAATTTGTATACTTCCGAAAAGATCACAAAAGAGAAATAATTTTTTTAAATTTCTTCTGTAAAGATTAATCCTTCAAGGTTGATCCAAAAGCTTATGGATTCATGCAGAACATCTGTAGTGATTTAAAAACTGTATAAATGACAATCTCAAGTATGCTCTTTTGTTCATCGATGTACAATGTGTAGTTTAAGTTGGACTTTGAGTGATAATAATAATAATAATAATATATGTTTATTCATGTAGATTAAGTTAGTTGATCGGATTCTTTGTAAATGCGTTCTTTCGCATGGTCTCTGTTATTTATTGTGTTAAATAAAATATTAACAGTTAATAATGATTTTTATGATTTTAATCCTTATAATTCAATAATTATATAATATTGCGCAAATAATTATTATATTTTAACTAATTTTTCAATTTATAAATTAGTTTGTATTTTACAATCTCTGACTTAGAATTTTCTAAAATGGACCTTTGCATTTAAATTTCTCGAAATGTCAGTAAATGTCAGGAATCTGAATCTTCAACAGAAACTTTGTAAGTTTAATGTTAAATATGAATTTTTTTCACTTGTGTTAGGTTTTTATTCACTGATTTGGGTGTGTGGTGTTCTTGAGCTCAAACTAAAGCCGCAATTCCACAGAGTATTCCCGAAATTAATTTTAATTAAAAGCATTATTTCATTAATAATGGCTAGGGTGGCAACTTAAAATAAAGTTTTCCGGACATCTAAATAAATCCTATTAATTTTTAAAACCTTTCATATTAAGTCAGAGTTTTTATCTGAACATTTCATCCAAACTTTTATTTAAAATCTCGGGTCTATATTTGATGTACTTTTTTAAGGAATTATTTAAAATCATTTATAATTGAATAAAACAATGCAATTTTCATTTGATGCTTTCAATATATTTAATAATATCATATGGAGTTTCAAACATTGCACTGAGCTGTGTTTTATGTGTGAAATGCGAGAAAAGAATGGTAAAAGCACATCAAAAATTCCTGGTCATTTCCCGGTTTCTTCCTGGTTCGCAAACATTTTTAGGGTCAATGAAATTCAAAAATTAGAACTCTAGACTTGAATATTTGTCCATTTAAATTAATAAAAACTGAACACTTCCTTAAATAAAAGTTTAATTATTTTCATTTTAAAAACAATTAAAAAATCCTTAAAAAGCTTTTAAAAGTTATTTCAAAACCTTGAAACATCTACATGTTTTTTTACATTTATTACAACTTTTAATTAGTTTGGGAATTTTTTTAGAACTTATGAGCATCATTAAAAATTAATCGAATTCTTCTTACATTTTTTTATCCCTCAAAAATTAACAAATATTTTCTTCAAATATTCCAGATTCATTTTTTACAATTTTGGAAAATTTTTTAAGTCTTTATGAATATTCTCTAAAAATTGATTTTTCAAAGCAAAAAGTCATTTTCAATTTCTGAATATCTTTTCAACTTACTCGAATGTTTTTAGGAATTATAGGTATCCAATATTTATTGTACATCAAAATTCAAAAATGTTACATGCTAATTAAATTTTTGCAAATGGAACAATTGTAATTGTAACGTTTAATGTTCAAATTTAAATATTTAATTTATAATTACTTATTTTACATAAACAATTAAACATTTCTTTATCTAAAGCCATTGTTATTTTTCTGAATCAAAAAAATTTAATTTTCAAATTTTAGACTGAAATATTATTTTTAATTTAATAAAAGCTCTTAAGCTTTAATGAAAAATGTAAACTTAAAAATTAAAGTCCAAAATGGAAAATTTATAAGTGAAAGATTTGCAAATTACGCATTGTAAAATGAATGATATCATATTTGAAAAAAAAATTCAACTGATTATTTCAAAAAATTTTGAAATCTAACCTGTATACCTGTTTTTTACAATTTTTTACATATAATTAATTATAAGTTTTATTGTTTTAATATATAACGCATATTGAGCCTAAAATAATTTATCAATGATAATATACACAATAAAAAAATATGCATATTTGGAATGAAGGAAATGTATTTACTTGAATCTTATTTCTTAGTATCACGAAAATATTCTTTTAAAATAGTAATTTTTTTACAATAGTAATTAAAATAGTTTTTTTGACATTTTTTATAAACTCTGACACAACTGTAAATTTAAATAAATTTAAAAATAGAAAAGAGAATTCTGTTGAAAAGTAGCAAATAAGGACCACGACTGGGTGTCATTAATTTTTAACAGACTATCCAATTTTAATTTTTAAAGTTCTTATTTCTCCTAAAATTTTTTCTACTAATCTTTCGTGTCTCAATGTTCGCTAATAAAATCTGTGAACTTTCACTTATTTTTGTTCAAAGACAGTTCAAATTTCCAATAATTAATACAATCAAATACATTCAGAATATTCTCTTTCAGGCACTCAATTTCATATTGAAGCAATTTAATCAAGATTATGCTTATTCAACTCAAATAACTTTTACAAATTTTGAGTGGTTCTATGCGTCTAATAGACATAGATTGTGACGAATCGTGCGTTCCAAGTCTTACATTCGCAATTATTTACCTATTCAGTTTTTTGAAAAAAGGTTTACACAGAAAACTACCTTATAGTTTTCTGAACAATTTCTCTACAGAAAGTTGATATTTGCTCAAACTTCGCTTGATAAACGAAGCGATCGAAGATTATAAGGAATTAAATTCGGAATGGCCTATACAACAATTTTTCATTTTGTTGGAATTAATGATATACACTTTTCGCTCACATCCTCGTTCTAAGGATACTTTGGAGGGTATTCTCTCTAAATTTCATAAAAAAATTCCAAAAACTATACCTGTGACGACGAGCGAGAGACCAAAAATTAATTAGAAATCGTCTTCATAAAAAAACATCATTATTATGGTTATCTCGAAAACTATAACAAATTAAACTTTTTTTAGAGGAAAAAAGATGAGCCATCTAATTTCCTATAAGAATGCATTCTTCAAAAATCAAATTTTCAAATTTCGATTTTTAGTTGCCAGAAGCCAACCTCCCTCTAACTTTATCGAGTTATGTCCCATTCTGGAATCGGGGTGCTTAATTCTGGCGACAGGTGGGGCTAGAGCTGGACTTTTGGATTTTGAACTTGTGTGATGGAAATTCGATTCAAAGTTAATATAACCTAAAATCTTAACTCTATATTAGATAATTTGGTGGTACAATATTTTGATAACTTGTCTATTATTATTATTACACCATTGAGCCGTTTCCCTTTCGGGGTAGGCGTGACTCACTCGGTAGGGAGGGGAGTAGTGT
>JAAAKG020140432.1:0-12108 GCA_010014905.2 Druon quercuslanigerum
ATTCCGACGAATAGCCTAGGTGGGACCCGCCCCCCCCCCCCCCATGCCCATAGGAGCTCCGCAAATCAAGTTTGTAAAATTTTTGCTATTCACTTGGAAAAGCTCAATGGTTACTGTCGGCCTATTTTAAATAAAGGCGTCTGTAATTTTACATTTTTGCATCTTAAGCATCTTAACAATGCAAAAAAGATGAAAATTTCAAAATTCTAAATCCAAGTATACAGTCATGAATTGAAAATCCGCAAATCTGGAGCACAGCGGAGGACGAAAATTATTAGGCGATTTGAGCCTTTTTTTAAATAGAATTTAATTAAATCTCAAAGAGATCTGTGTGAGTCAATTTTTTAATTTTTTTCTATTAATTTTTTACTTAACAAGAAAGTTGACATTTATAAACAAGTTTATAAATGATCCCATTTTTTCAGTACTTATAATTATATTGACCATTATAATATCAGTAGACACTTCTTGCAAATAATATTCAGAAAGCTACATCATATAGAAATTTATTTTTATTTTTATATCAACAAAGTAATAAGATAGAAGTAATGAGTAATTCAAAATGCTTGAAGACTATATTTTTTTTTTATTTATTATTCCAGATATGCGTAAGAACAATGCCTAGTTTTTATTTTTTTAAATCAAAAGTAATTAAAAATTTTATAATTAAATTGAATAAACAAATGCATATCTTAGCCATTTCATCCTCGAATCGTTTCATTCCTTGAAAAAAATGATAGTGTTTCCAAAATTAATAAAGTGGATAAAATTTAAAGGACTTGGAAAAATCTTTCGCGAATCATACTTTATCAACCAATGATAATTAACTATTTTATTAAAAATTTCGTAAAGAAATTTACAACTTGAATACTTGTAGAAAAACGGATGTTGTATTTTTATAAAATCGAATGCTACTGTTTCATAAAGAACTTTAGTTATTAGAAGAATTTTTTATGCATTTAAACTAATTTTATTTAAAAAAATTATAAGTACGGAGTGAAGGTTGAAAGACCGCTACAAAAATGACATTGGCAGTCGATCCCGTAAAATCTACATTATTTGGTAAAAAAATAGTCAACTTGTGAACTTATTTATCATTGTTAATGATTTAATATTGCGTATATATTTTTTATAAAATAAAACTGATTGTTCTTTGATAAAATATGGTAAGTTAGCACTTTTTATTTAAAAAACACTAAATATGCTGGTTGAGAATTAACGAAAATCTTCACCTACTTATCAAATTTATTTAAATAAATAACCAATTTAGTCACCCGATAAAGTATTCAAATAAATAAGGTCCTTACTGAGTCACTGTCGATTTCATAAAAAAAAAACAATGTCCCTTTCGTTGACAAGTAGTTAAATTGTGAATTTGTTTGTCAATATTCTTATAAAATAAAGAGTTAATGTTTATTGGTAAGGCATCATAAGCGAAGGATGTTTCTAAGTTATAAAAAATTTATTCCGTTGAAAAAACAAAACCTGCGGTTTGAAAATTGACGAAGATTTGTATTTTTTTTATCAAATTTATTTAAACAATAATTCATTGTTATCAAATTTTAACAAATCGTGCATATGATTAATTTCTGCCAACATTTTTAAAATGAATTTTGTGAAAGGAACGAAGTCTTTAGAGCGCAAAATGCCTGAAGTACGCATTTGTTTGTTAAATTTGTTTATTACCATAACAATTTTATTAGGGTTTAGAGTGTAATTTTGAATTAAATAAGTATGTTTTTACCCATAAATAATTAAAAATCTGTGGTCAGAGATCTGAGGATTTGACTAAATACTGGGATATTTTACATAATAATACAAATAATTGATAAATAATTAATAAATGTACAAAATATTAAATTAACATCCAACAACATTTGAATTAAGAACCATGAAAAGTTTTTTAGAACGGATCAAAGAGTATGAAACTTTAGCCAATATATAAGCGGTTTTTTTTCCTTTGATCCAGGTAGATTGTCTTACCTTTTATATTCTTACTTATTCAAGAGGTACAACTCAAAGTGGATAATACCCTCTAGTGGATCAGTGTATTTTTTTTGCACATTCTAATTACACGTTGATAATTAACGAGCTTCATTTGTGAGTTTTCGTTGGTAGATCCCTCGAAAACTTCTTCACCTCTTTAGACTGGCGAGTATGATCTTATATGGCTATACCTTGCGTTTTGTCTGCATTTCTGTCGATTATAAATTATTTGCGTGGTGAATATCCACGCTTCATTAGCTAATAATCGATCCGCTGTTCTAGTCCATTATCGAGACTCGATGTTAGAAACTACTAATCAGCTAATTACGCTTTTAAATGGATTTTTGTCTGCAATCTGTTTTGCTAAAGTTTCTTATTGTTTTTTGTTCTTTGTTACAGTTTCTGTCTCTTTTGGAATCGAGTACTGTCGCACTTAGTGTGTTGAACGTAAGAAGAGTCACCGTGTTTGCGTCGACAAATCGCGCTTACCAAATGTACAATGGGAACACTGAGTCCTCGTTAATTCCTTATCATATCGGTAAGTTCCAAGCTGAATTTTTCGTACATAACCGTCTGTCCTTAGTTTTTGTCAAATATCTGACGACATCCGGACATACTTTCTGTGACCGTTTTGTAATTGTAGGAAATTGTTGCAAAAAAAGGACATTTGATCATACGGTCATCTTCATTATTTATGAACAATGGTTCATTTTTTTACTCAAAAAGTTAAACTTGTATAAAAAATTAATATACTATACAAAAATGTTCAATTTGAAAGATGAAAATGTAAAAATGTAAAACTCATTAATTTTCTTGAAAAGCGGTTTTTCGAAAAGTTTTTTTCCTGCTTCTATACACAACGCCGTACCTACGATAAGGATCCTTTTTTTAAATATAGGATTTAAATTTTAATTAACAAAACAATCATCCAAGGTTTTCAAACTATAGGCGTTTAAAACTGAGTAAAATGTGTTTGTCTTTTTACAACACTGTTGGCAATATTGGACTGACTTTTAATGTTCTTGTTTTGGCAGTTTTTTCTACTCAATTACATTAAATTTTGTGCATAGTGTGAATAAAAGTTCAAACACGATAAAGTGGTACTCTCGTTTTAGATGTCACTCTCAGAATTAATTTGGGTTTAAAAAATGGTCTGATTAACTTTAGATTTCTCTTTGATTAAGCTTTTAACTTTATATAATTTGATATAAATAATTTTCCATGTAACATATATAATTTAAAATTAAGCTGTTACAATTAAGGGCTTCAGCCATTACAATTTTCAATTAAATAGTCTAAAATAAAATATTTGTAAATTCAAGCCTTTCAATATTCAAAATTCAAGACTTTCTAATTTAAAGACATTCTAAATTTGAAGCAATTACAAATTTGAATCGATTCATGTTGAACACTTGAAACTCAATGATTCGTGATTGAGTACTTTTAAGTTTGCAGAGTTAAAAATTTTTTTGATTAAAATCAAAATCGAGTAAATTTTGACACAGAAAATTTATTAAATTATTGCAGCAGTTTAAAGACAAAGAAGAAAAATCTTGCATTTCATGTTAAACAATTTTTACGAATTTATTTATAAAGTAAGATAAGATACAATAAGATGATCTATGGAACATTAAAAGTAGCCGAATAAATTATGAGTACTATAGAACATTTTAGTGCAGTGTAAATAGCTCACTTAAAGGATAATTAAGCTTGATCGTGTGATGATTATTAGCTCTCTGGTAAAATTACATCTACACAACTCATGATATCTGTAATTATTTCTGTAGTATATGGCTCCATACGCGATTGAGTGTTAGCTCTATATCCCGTATCGTAATCTCAAATGGACTAACCCATTTAATACCGTGACGTTAATGCTATACATAACAGATCGAGTTTCACAAATCATGCTCTGAAATTCTGGAGGATGAGGAGATTGAGGATATACTCATGCGAAGTATAAAACGGTAAAAAGAATATTACATTACGATAATATACAACATCGAAAAAATGACACATTTTAATCTATAAAAAGAAATTCATTTCAGATTACTTGTTCGACAGAAAGGAATTTAAAAATATTTTCAATTTTCAATTCTTTCAAGTTGAAACGGATCTTCTGAAATTTGAAATTATTAACATTAAACATTCAAATAATATATAAGAACTTATGTTTATATAATTTAGTTGTTAGATCAAATACGTATTATGCATATTTTTCATTTGTGGTGCTGTCAAATTCTGAATTTCAATTAGAAGGCCGACTGTCATTATGTCAGTGGAAAATCAATTCCTCTGTGTTTTCTCCTGCCCCCTTCGCACAGTATCCCAAACCCTGGAATTTAATCACAATGGATTCACCCTGCCCTCCCCAATCCGCGCTAACCCTGAAGCAACCACCTAGAAGTAACCCTATACCCCTCGCTTAATTATCAGCTATCGATCAAAGGATGATCGAGAATTCTCAACCATTTTAGATGATCCTTCCAGTTCGCAGAGTCACAACTGTGGTTCGACCCTTCTCAAGCTTTGCACTTTTTATCGCATTCTCTCAATGGGATAATATATTTTTTGAGGGAGAAACTTTAACGAAGGCTTTAGTAACTGTATGTGATAATTACATTGCACAAGACATTCCCTTTTTCTAGATATTTTTTTGTATGGCAACAATTTTATGTCCCATCTTCCCACCTTCAAAAGAAACTTTTATCATTGGCAGAATTCTGATCTATTAGATGCATATCTATTTTATAAGTTTAACAAATTTTGTACACATTTTATAGCTTGAGAACCATTCGATTTTTAACTGCCTGAAGTATGATTCTATTCAATACGGTTTCCAAATATTGTTCTTGTTCTCAATTTAAAGCAGATTCTAAATAAAATAATAATTAGGACTAATGCATATAGAATGTGTAGAATAGGGTAAATGAACCAATCGTCAAAACAGTGATTATTAGGTCACACACTAATTTTGAAAGGCTGGCCGTGTCACACACTGACGCGTGTCTGAAATCATGTAAACTTAGGATGCAATTGAAAAGTGCAACTATTCAATAGCTATTGGTACAAAAATTGGAATTTAAAAAATTTATAAAATGTCTATATAAGGCTATTTTGTGATGCAAAACAACAAAACCGGTAACTACATTTATTATGAAATTTAACATATTGATATATCGATGGGTGCAAATCAGACTACTTCATCATTTGGTTATGACATTAAAAATTCAAAAAATGGCCAAACAATGACATATTCCTGTTTGCACCCGTCAATATTCACAATCGTGCAAATGTCCTGTTTCAAACGTTATATTATTTATAATAAAGTAATGGCAACGAGGGCATTAGTAAGCAACTTTATTCGAAATGACCATGTTATGAGCCTGCTACGTCCCCTTAAAAGAAAGCTTTATAAGAGCCATTTACCGAATCGTGGCAGCTGGTGACATGTAGTTAGTTTCACAAGCAATACACTGCAACGTAAATAGTTCTACAAATTGCCTCTGAATAACGCACAATGTTTTCTCTAACCGTACTGTTGGGAAAAATAATGTCACCAGATGGCACTCTAGCTTGAACCGAACTAAAAACCCTCTAGTGACGGACGATCCATCGTGGCTCCTCATTACCGATTGGCTACCGTTAAGCAGTTGGCACTTCCGCTCTGCACTTCCGCTCTACATCCACGTTTTGAGTATACATGATCCCAACGAGCTGCGTGGCTCGCGCATACCGCTTACTATTTCATGACGATTAAACGATGCGCGCACGGATATTACGTTCTTCCGTGTCAACTGCCATGGCGAAAGGTTCGGAGTGGGGGAAGTTTGGCGCGTCCTTCACTAGAGGGTCCTTAAACCGAACCACATATAAAATTTCATGTCATGCGAGATTACCAATCACAGCCCAAGCATATGACTGCCACGTCAGTCGTATGTTTTCACTGCTCACTTTTGAGACGATTCTGCAGTCTCCTAAGGTGCTGATATCGAATTAAATATCGTACAGCACTCGTAATCTTGCGCACGTATTTTCACCTGGAGCTAAATCTTTGCATAACGAGTTGAAAACTATTTGTGGTGTAATACGATGTAAAACGTATACAATTATTTTGCTCTAATCTGAAAAACTTCCGTTCAAAGAAAATATAAGAAGCGTAAAAAGCATTACAGAAAAATAAAACCAGTAACTAGATGAGATCGTATAGCGCATCGTGATTTGTTTGAAGATACACTCTTTTCTTTCTTGCGGTTTACGGAATAGTATATGTGCACTATAGAGAAGAATTGGGACTTTTTCGACTAGTGTAATTTTTTCAGTAAGATACGTAGGCGAGCGAGCACGAGTCGAGGGCGCACACTGAGATACTTTTTGTTAGAATAAATGACAAAAGTGAATGAGAATTTAGTATAATATTGTTTGAAAATGGGGAAAACAGAGTTTGCCTATCAAAAATTAATATAATCGGATTCGGTCCTCAAAACTAATTATTTTGTTTGAACGAATGGAAAGGATGTTTTATTAAATCTTATAAAACTTGTGAGAATTTAAAATTCTCTATAACAAAGTTGTCAAGTGAAGTTAAAACGATAGTAATACATTTTATTCGAAAGAGCGAAAACATCTTTTGAAATTGACATACCAAGCATATGAGAATCTTAAACGATTATATGTCGCTATGAAAAATCGAAACGGCTACGGCGAGATTCAAACTTAACTTACCTAAAGCACTAACGCATTCCCTAATAACTAAAACCCACGGCTAACTTACATTACGGAATATTTGGCAAAAATCTGGGCAAACCATCGTCGCTTGAAAAATCAGGGCAGTATGTCAAATATCTGGGGACTTTTTCATGAGTGATTTGTTGCTTCAGACTTTTTGTTAATAGATAGATTAAATATTTTATCTCGTTCAATGATTACATTCATTTTTTATAAAACATATTTTTTTAAAGAAACTGATAATATTCTTTTTATGAATAACATTCTATAATTTGAAATCTCAGTAACTCGATATAATAAAATTGAGTGTATTTAGATGTAATATTTTATAAATTGCACTCACTGAATTAAATCTTATTGCCATAGAGCATAAATTTCGTGAAAAAGAATTCCTAATATTTTAAATCCCATAGTATGAATTGAAAATAGACTGAGTTGACTTCTAATTAAATGTGAAACATAACCTTTCGGCTCGATCGGACAATTGCGAAAACAATCGAGGAGCATTCTCAAATGAAACTATATGAAAAATCAAGAAAAATGATTTCATAGTTTGCTATGCGTCTCAGGTTTCTGTCAACTTGCTATTTACAATATCAATTTCTAAAATAGGTTTTCTAGGTTTTCCCTATTTTCAAACGATATTATACTAAATTCTAATTCAGTGTTTTTCATTTATTCTAACAAAAGGTCTCTCAGTGCAGCGAAAACGAATGTTAGAAGAATACACTAGTTGTAAACATTCGCCTCCTGTTTGGACCATATATGATATTTTTTATAAAACATGAATGGTTTTAGACCCGTTGGAACACAAGCACGGTTTCTGCTCACATGGAGGAATTTTTGAAATTTTGTTTTAATTTTAATATGATTTTACGAATTATTTTAACTTTTGCATAATTTTGGTAAATTATGGTAATTCATGGTAACTAATCAACTGATTGCTTGACGATCACTTCGTGTAATGGAGCAAAAGTACACTGCATATGTGCCCTTAGCGCCGATATTCCAGTCCGTCACTGAATGTAGTTAACGGCTTTATTGTTTTGTACAGCTGTTATCCTTTACTTAAATTTTAGGCAATGTTTTCGACTAAAAATATGTTTAGAAAAATATTTAAATTTCTTTAAACTTAATATTTAAGGCAGTTATAAATTTGGCATGCCTTCCTCTTATTGACAAAACTTAAGAGTTCATAAAAATAAAATATTGCAAGTACTGTACTTCAAATATAAATTTAAATATCTCTCTTCATTAATTTGGTAAAATTGTAGATTTGGTTCGCTTGAGAAGTGTCTGGGTACTTGAATATAAATAAAATAGTCACAAAGTAAAAAAATAAAACATCATAAATATGATTTAAAAGATTTTTTGGAACAATTTTATTTTGTTTCAAATGAAAACATAAAAACTCGTTTACTTTTAGAAAAAACGGCTAAATTGTTCCTTTCGAATTCCACGTTAGCAATTTATCTATCTTATTTATTTATCTATCTTCGCACTTTAAATTTTTCTCGTTTAAATTTCCTTTCTACAAACAATAAAAAAAAATTTCAAACTTTTATATTAAAGACTTTTTTAAATTAATTGTTCATCATCTAATTTAAAATATTTAGTTTTAAAATGTACATTGTTTAATTTAACAAGTAAGTTAATTTAATCATCTAATATTCATTAGAATATCACGTGGAAATAATGACCTTTTCTCATTATCATCTTTCTAATTCGCAAAATACTAATGATTTATGTAGGCTGCCATATTTAAAAAAAATAAAAATGAGGAAATAAATCATTTTTAAGATTTGCAAAAGTAAAGGAGCCCTTGTACATTTATACAGTATAATTACTTTCGACGAATGGAGGAATTAGGTACTATTTAATTACGGCATCTCAGATATGTCATTATAGTACGCAAGTTGGGAAACGAAATCACGAAATGACCATGTGTTTCATTAGAACATGAGCTATCGAGTTTTTCGAACATTAACTCAGATTTTTAAATGTATAATTTTAAATAAGGAAGATTTATTGATAAATTTTGGAAAAAAGTTTTAAGGATAACTCTCCTAAGCGTGTATAGCAACCTGACAATATTTTCAAATGTGTTGTTAGAAATTTCTCAGAACGATATAGGGCTAAAATAAAGTTTGAAAATTCCATTGGGAAATCTTTGAGACTCTCAACGGGAAATTGCGTATTTCGTAAAACTTCTATGTAAGTTTTTTCTTTATATTTCCTTGGAAATACAAGAGTAACCATAAAGGAAGGAAAGCACTGTCCTTATATTCACCAGCGATTGCAGTTACAGTAACTGCAATTGCACTCTGCGTATCAGCGATCTTATTCCGTTTATAGTTTCGGCTATGGGCCACTTCCGTGACCTAAAAACCTGAATAACCTTAATGCTGTTCTTATCTTTCTGCTCCACAGCACTCTCAATTAGTTTTTCATCAGAATTCTAATTTCGGTGTGTTAAAGAAGTTTACACCCTTCTCGGGTTTTAAATAGCTTATCAGAATTAACATGCAAATTCGACGTCATACAATTTTCATAGAATTTTGAAAATCACATTTTGCAAACTGTTTGAATTTGTACGTGCTATTAAATACCTTTATTCGTTTTTAATGGGTTCTAACTAGTTTCTAGTTGAAAAAAAATCTGTAAATTTCATCCCTCTCGATGAAAGACGTTGAAATCAGATGAAGTTCTTGCACGAACGGATTCCACAAAGGGAAGGTAATCTGAGGAATTCAACGAGTTTCTGAATCAGAGCACATCTACTATTCCGGCGTATGCAGTTTGCACCTGCGCATCCGATAATCGCAAAAGGAAACAAAATCCTACGAGTCTGTAAGCAGTTCAAAGCTGCAAAGTTATTGACGATCTTCCGCCTAATTCAAGGACTACTGAATACTAAACTTGGATCGTGTCATACATGCAGTATGACTATATCACAACCAGTTCGCTATCTGGCGATGACACCATTCAAGCAAAGCTCGGAGACCAAACACAACTTTTAGAATTATGCTAATGATGAGAAATCTCCCTTTAAGAACACATCCCTTAACTTCTGATGATTAGAAACCAAATAAAACGATTTTGAAGGCAGTTCTTGGATAATCTCGTACATTATCATCTCATAGAAGTTCTCTCTATATGATTTTGAGAGACTTCCACGATTTATATGCGAAATATCTGACTACTCTTAAGATATTCTTCGAACTCAATATTTAATGTTTTTCTGAAACATTTAAACACGCATGAAAATAGTGTTTTATTTTTAGTGATAATAAGAGATTTGACAAACATAAATACAGAACGGAACTTACAATCAATTGGGAACTAATACCGAGTATCTTTAGGCACTCGAGGTTTATGAAGCAGAAGACATTTACTGCAGAACTAAATTTACTGTAGGTTTGCACAACGACCTCTTAAAGGGAGATCCGTTTGCTTGAAGAGTACTTAGTGTATGTACTCAGGAGGTAACTTGAGGTTGGAATACTTCCTGTCTTGTCTAGTATAGCTGCAGCTAGAAGTTAAGAAGTTTGTCGTTTGTGTCCAGCAGTGTAAAACTCAGCTTCATGATATAACTTTTTCTCGAAATGAAGATTGAATTGAAATTTAAAAGTCTTTTTTATATTTTGAATTCGCTATATATATATATATATATTGAAACTAGCGTGAATGTACAGCTAATGGAACGACCATCAGTTACACAAAGAGCTAGTTTTCTCATATACATATAGATTCACTATATTTATTCAACTTCAATTTTTCGTTAAAACTTGTGCTTTTTTGTAAAAAACGTACAAAACTTAACAAAAAATATACCCGCTGCCCGGACACATTATCATTGTGCGTTGCACACGTGGCGCTTCACGCTTGTTTTCGTACTGCGTAAAATCAAGCTTATTGATTTTCGGAAATCTTTACGGAAGCTTCTAAGTGTACTTTAGAAAAAATAATTCAGGTTCAAATTGTTTATTTAACAGTAGTTATTTAGAGTTTTAGTTTTTGCTTTCTCTTTAGGGAAAGGTCACAATTCTTATTTGTTCCTAATGATCAGGGCCTCATTTTATTCTGCGAAGGATTCTCTACAACTCTATTTGGGTGGTGTTACTTAAAACTTAAACTCTGATTGTTTATAACAATAATAAATGTATGATTTCTCAATTATTTTTTAAAAATAAAATCAACCCAAATAGAAATTTAGAGAATCCTTCAAAGAATAAAATGAGGCCTTGATCATTAGGATTTTATAACAATTGTCACTTTTCCTTAAGGAGAAAGAAAAAACTAAACCGTTAAATAACTACTGTTAAATAAACAATTTTTGCCTGAATTCTTTTTTTCTAAAGTGTACTTAGAAGCCTTAATCAATATTTACAGGAATTAATTATAGATATTTTTTTCTCGATTTTATAAATCGTTTTAAAGATAGGCAACTTTTGAGATTGATTGTACGTAGTGTACATCCTTAAAGTTCAACTGCATTTTTTTCAATATCATAAATATTGTCACTTAAATACAAAACTGTGACTTAAATTTCTGAGGAATTACAGTCGTAAATTGGATCTGAACTTTTATTTTCTTTGTTTTTAAAGAAGGTTCTCAAAGCACCTGCGGCTTTGACGATTACATTCTCTTTGCGACACTTGCGCTTCGTCCTCAATAATTAGGTTAGACTCGTGCGGAAATTTTCCCATCTTTCCTTAATTGAAGTTGGGTTCCAATGGGGTCCCTATCATAATATCTAGTCTAGAAAAAACTGGTTGGGGACCCTATCAAAATATTTATTCTGGAAAAAACTGGTCGGGGCCTCTATCAGAATATCTTGTCTAGAAAAAACTGATGGGTGCCCTGTCAGGTTCTAGCGAAGAATTTAGTGCCACGTATAGGTATACCCTCGCAGAAATTTCCCCATTTTTCCCTATTTGAAGTTGGGTTTCGGTGGGTTCCATGTCATAATATCTAATCTAGAAAAAACTGGTTAGGGCTTATATAAAAATATCTAGTCCAGAAAAAAACTGGTTGGGCCTCCCCCCCTGAATATCTCGTATAGAAAACACTTATGGCTGCCCTGTCAGTTTCTAGTGAAGAATTTCGTGCCTCGTATACGTATGGCCAATCTATCTGTATCCTGTTTTTTTTTTTAAGAAAAAAATTCCATCCTTATGAAAAACTATAAATGTTCAGAAAAAATTACATTTCCTGGCATTGTAAAAATTTGTTAAGTGTTCTACAACGGGGAAAAACGAAATATTACAGGATGAAAAATTTTAATCGAAAAAATATTAATTTAAAAATTATTTTACTGGTATTACTGTGAACAGTTCGTATATTTTACATTTACGTAATGTCCATACGCCGTAGCGTTAGAAATTTTATTTG
>JAAAKG020140434.1:0-12107 GCA_010014905.2 Druon quercuslanigerum
TCCCACGACTTTCCGGAGGTGAACAACTCCCTTGCTAGGCTAGTGTTCACCGCATGGGCCACCGAGGCTCTTCCAGAATGCGAGGCGAGAATCGAACCCGCAAGCCGACAGCGTGGGTTCCAAGCCTGCGCTTTAGCCCCCACGACCATCGTCCCACTCTTTTCCTCTTTTTTACTTGTAAATTCATTTATTTTGATAAAAATTATTTTTGTGTTAAAAATCGATCTTTTTCATTTGAAAATTCAGGTATTAGGTTGAAAATTTATCTGTTTTAGTATAAAATTAAACTTTATACTTGAAAATTCATCTTTCTGGTCGAAAATTCATCTATTGAATTTATAATTCATTTTTTTGTTAAAGAATTATCATTATCGTCGAAAGTTCATTTCTTATGTTAAAAATAAGACCTATTTTGTTGAAATTTGTTGTTTGTTTGTTGAAAATTAATTTTTTTAACTAGTATTTTTAACTACTGCGTGTTTGAATGTACATTCATTTTATATATATTTTAGTACAAAATTTGTCTTATTTATTAGAAAATTATTCTTTTTGAATAAAACTTCATTTTTTGGTTAAAAATTTCATATATCTTATTACAAAATTATCTTTTTTGGTGGCAAATCCAACTTTTTAGTTGAATATTTATCTTTTTGGTTTAAAAAAAACATTTGTTGTCGAAATTTATTTTTTTGTGCTAAAAATGCACCTAATTGATTAAAAACTGATTTCTGTTTCCAATTAAAATCTTTTTTCGTTGAAAATATCATTGTTAATTGGTTGAAAACTAATTTTTTCGCTATAAATTTAACTATTCCATTTTTTGTTGAAAATTTATTATTTTAATTTAGAAATGTATGTCTTTTATTGAAAATAAAGTTTTTTGGGTAAAATTTTAATTATTTTGTTGAATATTTGTTTTTTTAGTGAAAAATAAATTTTTCAACTAAAAATATAACTACTCCATTTTTGGTTGAAATTTTATTTTCGAATTTATCCTTTTCAGTTAGAAAGTCATGTATTTTGTTAAAAATTATTTTTTTTTGTTAAAAATTTTTTTGAAAGTGAAAAATAACTACTCCATGTTATTTTAATTGTGAATTGTTAATTGTTAACAAAATATATATTTTTTGTGCTGAATAGTTACAATTTTAACCATACAAGACAGTTTTTATTATTATTATTATTTATTTATTGTTTTATTTGAAAACTCATTTTTATGGTTTAAAATTCAATTATTCCAGTTAAAGGTTTATCATTTTAGTTGAAAGTTCCACTGTTTGGTTCAATATTTTCTTCTTTACTTAAATACTGAAGTAGTTCTTTAAAATTTAATGTATTTTCTTGAAAAATTGTATTTTTTGTTAGAAAATTTATCTTTTTGTTTGAAAATTAATTTTATTATTTTAAAATGCATCTCTTTGGTAGAAAATTGAAGTATTTCAGTCAAATATTCATCGTTTTATATAAAAATTCATCTTTTTGGATTATAATTCAACTATTTCAGTTAAAGATTCATTACTTTTATTTGAAAATTTATTTATTTGAAATTTGGTCTGTTTTTTTTGTTTCCCATTAAGATTTTGGATAGGAAATATAGTCTTTTAAGAATGCAAATGGACTCATTGAAAGAGATAGAATAGATCAATCTCTTCCTATCTCTCAACGTCTATATTTTTCAATCTTTCCACTTCCAGAAGGGCCCATGAAAAATTGTCTATCTGTCCTTGCCTCTAATTCTTTACCTCTCAACACTGATAATCTCCTATAATTTTACAGAAAGTAGGTCTGGTAGTATCGGAGTGATTCAAATCTTCAGGAACGAAGCCTACCTTAAACGGTTGGAATTCAATAACACATCTGGGCCTTACGTGGCAGTAATGTCATTTTCCATGTTCACGAGAGACACCTTGCTGAGATTACAACAAAAAGTCGTTCGTATCATTATTCGCTCGAAGATACATACCCTAATCGATATTCGGGAGCAATCGAATGCAACGAAAAACCCTGGAACCCACTTGGTTCTGCTTTTGTAATGGAAGACTGGCCTTTCCCGATATTCTTTATGCAGGTGAATCCAAACAAACTCGAAAAATGATATGTATAATCAGGGTGGTCACCCACTCGGGAGAAAAGCGAGACCGAAAGTAGATTTCTAAGCTATTAATTTTGCACTTAAGATTAACATAATTTTATTTTTTTAATCCTGATGCCTAATTTAAAAATTAATTAGGGCCCCACTCAAATTAGGTAACCGCTCAAGGGGGAGGAAAAATTAAAAAAATAACTTGTAGTAATTGTACAGAAATTTAATGTGAATTTAACTGTACGCGCCAAAGAAACCTGTTGAGTTAAAAACGAACCTAGCTAACAAGATATTTAAAAAAAGTAAGGGATAGAGTTCTTAAATGCCCAAGAATTTATGTTGAGCAAATGCTCTTAAGAATATGCTCAGCATTTAAGCTCGAACAAACAAAACAAATATATATCATAATTACTGCATATATTTTTACAAAAATATTCTAGAGTGAAATAAAAATATAAGTTTTTAAATTACAGAGTTTCTACCGATCAGGTAATTCCAAAAATTCAGGCATTTTCGAAAAACTAAAGTTGAAGGTAATTTTATTATTATGGTTAAAAATCGCAGTAATTTGGTTAAAAATTAACCTCTTTTGTTTGAGGAATAAAAATATTTTTTTTAATTCATCTTTTTTGGTTGAATGCATCTATTTTTGATATAAAATTCAAATTCTTTTTGGTTGTAAATTCAACTACTTAGTTGCAAGTGTAATTACTTTGTTAAAAATTCATTTATTTCTGTGATGATCCATCATTTTAGTTGGGACTCTTTTCTTTTGTGTTCAAAATTAATAATTTTGTTGGAAATTATGTATTTTATCTGAAAATTTTACTCGTACATGCTTGGAGCAAAATTTATCTTCTTAAATTGATTTTGTTTATTTGGTTTATCTTTTTCCTTGAAAATTCCTTTAAAAATTCAATTTTAAAAATTCATGTACTTTGTTAAAAATTCGTATATTTTGGTTGAAAATGTATCTTATTGGTTGAAAAGTTAATTTTTTTCTAATTTAAAATTAATATTTTTTTAACTGGAAATGCAATTGTTCCATTTTTAGTCCAAAAGTGACCTTTTTTTACAGAAATTTAATCTTCTTTTTGAATATTTACTTTGATTTTTTTTTATTAATTATTTTATTTTTAGTTAAACATTGATTCGTTGTAGGTAAAAGTTCAACTATTTGTGGAAAATCCATCTATTTTTTGGTAGAAGAGTACTTTCATTAATTAAAACTTCATCTTTGTATTTAAAAATTAATTTCTGTGCTTGAAAACTCGTTTGTTTATTGGTTGAAAATTTATTTTACTAACTGAAAAATTAAGTATTTTATTTTTGGATTAATTAATTAATTAATCTTTTGGGTTAAAAATTCCACTATTTGGACAATAGTCCATGTTTTTTATTGAGAATTCATCACTCTGATTAAACATTAATTCCTTTGATTGCAAACTCGTTTCTTTTTAGTAGAAAATTAATTGTTTTGACTAAAGATGTAACTGTTCCTGTTTTGCTGGGAAAGTTATGTTTTTAGTTTAAAATTAATTAATTTTCTGAATACTTGACTCGTTTTCTTAAATTTATTTTTCTACGTGCACATTAAACCATTCTAGTTTTGGTATGCAAATTTATTTGTCTAATAATGTGAAAAATTATTTTTTCTTTTAGTTTTTCATCGGCGACCCCAAAAGAAGTCATAATTAAATTTGAATCTCGAGAGCATGAACCACTTGACGAAAACAATTGCGGAGAAGCACAAAATAAGCTCAAATATCTCTTCAATAACGGCAATAATGACCTTTCAAAAAAATACGCCTCCACTTCAACATTACCTATGCTGAATCCGAAAAGTTTCACAAATGTAAAATATGGGACCGTTTTTTTCTAACTGCAAGAGTACTGTCAACTGACGACTTAATCACGAACTCGAAAATAAACAGTTTGGAGTGTCATATTCATAAATAGAAAATTGCAACCCATTTGAATATACAGAAAAAGTGGATTCTGAGTCTGATTTATGACGTAGAATTTGTAAATTCAATAAAACCCAGGGAATATTCAAAAGAAAATTTGCAACTGTCCAACTTTCAGGTAATAAAATAATTCACTTGTGCGAGAGAATATAAAGTTATAGAGAGGATATCAATTTAATAAATTCATAGATCTGAATAGATCCGATCAAATCTAAATATATCCCCTCATTTTTCTCATTACGTAGAAAAGTACACGTAGAAATCTTCGAAATATTGAAATTAAGGTACTTGTGCCAAAAATCAGGTCTCTAGAAAAAAGGTTTTCTATGATTTTAAGAATTCAAATAAAATTATCAGCGATTTCCGACGAAAAAATAAAGATTTCATACCAAGAAGGTTTAAAAAATACGCAAAATAATTATTCCAACAATAATTTTCGTATGTAATTAATTTTCTTCTTACTATCGCTTCTTACCAATTTAAAAAAAAATCGTTAGACTTTTTGGGGAAATATATCTTGCGGCTTTATTGTTTTCAATTTACAAAGTAAGTGAATGATCTTTAAATACAGTTACTTTTTTAAACATTTTTTTAAACAACATGTTTTGTCGATTTGTCAAGCCTAAGATTTTTTACATTGAAAAGACAATTAAAACGAAATATTGAAAAATAATCTTCTCATTAGTATTAACTCACGTTATACAAAATTTTGAGAAAACTGCATTTTTAATTTACAGTGTAAGATTGAAAAAAAATTATGAAAATTTTAGGGGATGTTAAAAATGGATTCAATTAACAATCAAATTCTCACAAACGTGCTATTTGTTATTGCTACTGATTTAAATTAATTTTTAAGTAAATAAATGCCGATATTACGAAGCAAAAATATATAAACAAAGTGACACAATTGGTCATTTTAGCTTTTTGAATTTTTATCTCAAGAAAAAATACAGAAAGAAACTCACTATTAGCTGAAATTATTACATCTGCACTTATAGAACAAATAATTCTAATAATATTTAACTTGATAATTTTTAAAAACAATGATGAAACCCAATTCTCAATAAATGAGTTTATCTCGTAACTAAATTGATTTTTCTTATTTAAACAAATGTCCCAAATGGCAGTTTCCTCGTAGACAATCTTTTTCATCAATTGTTAGTAAATTATATTAATTGTGATAATTAACCAACGATACTGTTTAAAAGATAATTTATGCGATTGTTATAAACAGTTTTTTAATCAAAAAGTGAGATTTATCATTTTTAAATACAAAGGAGACATTTTTCACTGAAATTATCTGACAATAAACTAACATCGATTCAAAAACTGGATTTGAGACCCTAAATAAGAATTTGCGTAATTATTAATAACAATTTTTTTTCGAAAATGTCTCATGTTTGATCTGTATAAAAAAGCTATTTCTTGCTATGAGACTATTAGAAAATATCTATATGAGAAAAAAAACACCAGTAGGAATTTTGTATGAAAATTGTTTATAATGATTAAGTTTAATATGTGTGAAATTATTTTTGTTCTGTAAGTGCAGATGCAACAATCTCAACTGATAGTGACTTTCTTTATGTATTTTTTCTTGAGATAAGAATTGACAAAATTAAATTAGGTAATTTTGTAACTCTATTTGTTATATATTGTTGCTCTGTGACAAAAATTAAAAAATCCCACAAAACAATTCTCTTACAAATTTAATGTTAGTCATTTCTAAAAAAAAACGTTGAAATCAGTTAAGAAATACGATCTGTGGGCGATTATGAACTGTAAATTTTTATTTCTAACCACTGAGTGGTTACCGCAGCACTAGGTACACGGCGCTAAAAATATTATTTATCAATACTTGAAAAAAAAATTTTTTTCTGTGTGTAGAACAAGGCAAAATGGGCATTTGTTTAATATAAAATGATATAAATTAGCAACAATAACAATTAGCACGATTATAAGAATGTTATTTTTATTCGCATTAGTTTTTCACAATCCCCTAAAATTATCATCAATTTTTCATGACTAGTTTATGAAAGAATAATTTATTAATCAAACGATGCAGAAAGGTTCAATCGCAAATTATGAGTAAACTTTCATTATGAGTCACTTGGGAAATTTCTATTCCTTAAAATTAGAAATAGTAGAGATGCAGAGGATATTTTCCCCGAAAAAAGCGATTATTAATTAAAATTCTAATTTTTTTCGAAAATTGGGAAGAATCTATAGCAAGATCAAATTCATTTGCAAAAAACGTTGTTAAAAGAAATGTTTTTTGTAAGTTAAAATAATTAAAAAAAATGAAATATCATAATGATTAATATTATTTTGATTCTGAAAATCATAGAAAAAAAACATTTTTTCAGAGATCTGATTTTTGGCACAACCTAATATCGGTTTGCATCAGAGTAGAATTTAACTTTACCGACTGTGTATTATACCTTATGAACGTGACGTCACAACAACACACATCATGCGTTTATTTGACCGTAGTGATTTGTTTATTTCGCAGATTTTGCAGAACATTAAATTCAAATAAAGGATAAAAATGTTGTGGGATTTCTTTTAAATGTGAATTCTTCGTTACAAAATATTCGTTAAATAGTTAAAAGATTCGAAAGTGATAAAAAATGGATATACATCATATCAACACAAAGATGAAGGTTAGTTTCTAAAAACATGATTTTACTTTTAAAAGTTCCTGAACTTCAAAATGAAACTGTCTTTTAAATATTTTATTGTTATTTTTAAGTGTTACCATGTTAGTGTAATATTCGAGTCATTGTCAAAAATTAGCATACATAACCTCTTCATTGCAGCGCAGCGTAAACAACAAATTTCAGAAAACTTAAGACCCTTCGGTCTTATTCTTTTCATTTTTACGTAAAAAGCAACTGTCTAGAATTCGATTTGAATACAAAAACTGTTTGCTCAGTTTGACCAAAATTGATTTACTTACAGATTATTGGTTTTATTGAAAAAATCTTTGAATATCAGTTGTAGATCTTTATAAAATGCACCTGTTTTGCCATATTGATTTTTTAAATTGAAAACCCCCTTATCGAACAGCAGCAAAATAAGTAAAAAAAAAAAGGTAAAAACAATTTTCTGACATATATGTATGTTATCAAAAATGTTACTAAACTTAATTTAATGAGAAAGGGTCAAAGCTATCACAGGGTTCCCATCCAGCCCCTTAACTCTGCCGTCGGGGGACCCATTGTTTCGGCCGAGTCAAGCGCTGGCGGTACGAAAAACTACAACCTTTTTACCAAGAAAATGCGAGTAAATACAATAAATTACAAAAAAATTACATAAAATTATAGCTTTTATCTATTAACTGAACGAATTCAGTACTTGCAAAACCGGGAAAAGCTCTGGAATTTTGACAAAGATCTTTGAAATTCGTATTGGCATTTATATTTAAAGTTTTATTAATTATTTTGTACTTTTCTGTTTATTTTTCAAATTCAGTTCTATAGTAATTGATGGGGCTACGTGCTAGCGTAGTAATAGTCGAGAAGCCTTTAGCTACTGCCTTATATAACATTGTCAGTTTAATGAGACAGTTTAATGAAAACTAATAATATCACGGATTTCTTTAAACTTAAACGTTCTAATCGTAAAAAATAAATAAAAAATACATTTTGTTGGAAAAACGGCACAAGATATAATAAAATATTAATGATCAAAATTTTTCGCCTATATTATATCTAAAAATTTTGTTTCAACTATTTTTTGTAGTAATTAAATTGTGAAAAACCCGACACAAAATGCAATAATATGTTCATTAACAAAATTGTTCGGCTATATTAGATATGCAAATATGCTTTTGACCATTTTTTCATAGGAATCGCTCTTTTTTAAACTCTAGAAATAAGACTATGAATTGTAATAATATACATTTATTGCAATGGTACCTTTTTCAAGGTAGCTGCAAATAAATAATAATGCAAAATAAGCAACAAATATGAAATTAACCATGATAAAAAATTTTTTTACTTCAATTTGCAATACCTGAATAATAATATAATATATACATATTTAACGTAATAGAGTTAAACATAATATAGAACAGCTACAAATTGTAATCAAGTGCGAAGCACGAGATATGTGATGAGAACGTCTTCGTTAAAACCGAAGGAGCTTAAAAAAATGAAAATCTACAGTCACAATTTTTCGAAGTTCTTTGAATAATTTTAAAGGTAAGTTTCAAAAGTATTGTACTAAATTGTTAAAATATTTTTGGATTGTTTTTCCTAGATTCTGCTCTAGTGTCGAACTTGGTGGAAACAAGTCCACAGTGGCAAACAATTGTTGTACTCACAACATAATTATAAAAATTAAAAACAAAATTTTTGGAACTATTAGTATTTATTAAAATATGATAAATAATTATTTAAAATTTTTTTTGAAATTATTTTCACGTTATTGAGATTTTACTACTTTTTCACAGCAAGCTTTACCGTAGGGTAAAATCTATGTACAAAATTCTAAAAATATCTTAAGAATTTAGCAAATCACTTTATAGAATTACCTTTAAAATTAGCCAAAGATATATAAAAAATGTTGATTAATTTCAAAGTTATTTTAATGGATCGAAAACATCTCAATTTGTCATTTTTTTGCCATATATTTTTATGAAATGGGCATCTTGCCGAGTTATTAGTCACAAAAATTTATTACATGTTGCGATATTACGAGCAAAAAATGTTCATGTCAATATCATATAAATTGACGGACTTAGCAGCAACTCAAAAACCACGCGCGTAGATCATTTCCGCAGATGATTCAGAGGAATTTTCCTGAAAATTATTTTGCAAACAGTGCAATGCTTTAAAACTGATTTGAGTTCAAATTTTGAATAAGATTTTTTAAAATGTTCTGAAATTTTTGAGTCCGACTTCTGATTGTAGTTTTAATACTTTAAAAGAAAGTATTCAAGAATTAGTATTTGTACAACCAAGAAGTGATTTATTTTTCGATCTACAATATAAAATATTTAAAACACTTTATGGAGGTAATTTTAAACTGTGAAAGTGCGATGGCTGTTACAAAACAGCTTTTACGTTTACATTATAGAAATATGTAGATGCAATAATCTCTGAAAAATAAAGTTTAAGTTTCAGAGATGTAAGTAAAATTTAACTTTTTTAAATTATAGAGAGTGTTGCATGTAAATATTAGCCATCCTAGCTCAACTTCCCGTAAAAATGTTTGCAGTATTTTTATAAAAAAATTTCAGAGAAATTTTGAACAACAATAAAATAATAGTGATTTATATTTTTAATGAAGACCACTAGTAAGTAAAATTGAAAAAGTCCAACGATTTAAAAAAATATAAGCAAACAATAATTCAATATTTTTCACTCTTTTTTTCTATTTTTCTCGAAAACAGTTTTTTAAGTTAAAAAAATGTATGGGACAATAATATGCATTTAGTGGAGATCTAGAACTTTTCTTGTAACACTTTTTCAATGTATTCAATAATCTTTACAGAAATCCAGAAAAATTAAGTTTTTTCGGTGTTTCCGGACAATTTCAGCAATATTGGTCAGAATTTTTTTTATTCGGGCCAAATTTCACATAGTAGTTTTTTATCTGAAAAGAAAAATGATAGGATCCCTAGATCTTTCCTTTTTTTAAATTCGTATTTTACGCTTAAACCTACTGTTCATTTATTTGTCAAAAAATAACAAAATCTGTTTTGTTACTCTTATTTAAAGATCTGAAGTTGATACCTTCTCGTATACCCTTTCGCTATTATAAAATTAAATTTTTTATTTATAGTTTTCATCAGGGGACCTAGAAGAAGATTTCATAATCAAATCTGAGTTGCCTGCATATGATTCAGTAGAAGAAAGCTACCTTACAGAAGCAGAAAATACGCTGATGAATCTGATTAATGGAGACATCCACGAGCTTCCAGAATATGAAGTAGATTCTCTAGAAATGCCTACTGTAAAACTTCAAAGTATTCACCGGTGTTATCAGTGTCAAGAAGAATTCGAAACCGCTGAAAGTCTAAGGTGCCACATAGGTGCCAACACTAAAAATAATCTCATAATTCCCCATGTGAAAAGTACAAATGTTACTTCCAAATCCTGCGACTTACAGATTCAAATTTCAAACAAATCACAGAAAAAATCCCCACAAAGCAAACATAATAATGCAATGTTCAATAACCTTCTCGACGCAAAGAAAGAATCTTTTGCTTGCAATATGTGCAGCAGATCTTATAAAACGATGTCTTCTTTGAAACTTCATAATAAGAATAAGCACCACTACAAATGTGCAAATTGTGGAAAAGGATGTAAAACGGCATCTTTGCTTCGAAATCATATGCGTGTTCATAGTGAAGAGAAACCTTATGAGTGCGATATTTGTAAAAAGGAATTGAAATACTGGCAAAGTTTAAAGTCGCACGTACAGGCTCATATGGAAGGTGGTAGACCTTACAAGTGTGCTATTTGTTCAATGGCTTTTCCGAAAGACTACTACTTGAGCATGCATATGTTAAAGCACACAGGAGATAAAAAATACGCATGTGAAGTTTGCAACATGGCCTTCAGGAGAAAGGATGTTTTAAAGTCGCATATGCTTGTGCATCGAAAGAAAAAATGCTTTCTTTGTGATGTTTGCAACAAATACTTTGCGAAATCAACGTACCTAAAAGAGCATAAAAAAATACACATGGAGAGAAAGCGCTACGTGTGCAAATTTTGTGGTAAAGCGTTTATTTACGCATTTTATTTAAATACCCATATACGAACGCACACTGGCGAAAAACCTTTCGAATGTGATATATGCCAGAAACGATTCGCTAGACGTTTTAGTGTCACCAAGCACAAACGGATTCATATGAAAGTTCGTAAAATTAAGAAAACTGCAGATCGAAAAACTAGAAAGAAGAAAGCATATTGTGATAATGATTCAAAAACTGCTGTAGTGCATAACAAAGAAGAAACAATTATCAATTTGGTGGACCAAAAGGAGACCTTTAATGAAACAGCGACTGCAAGTGAGGGACTTTATGATCAAGTTGATTTAAGTTCTGAAATAGAATTTTCAGATGTAAAAATAGAATTTAAGGATTGATGTATGCAATTCAATGTTGAATTCTTCCTGATTCAGTGTTTGTTAAGTTTAATTCAAAGATAATTTGTATTTTGTATTATATCTCAGATAATGGTGTATACAACACAGAAATTTTTATTCAAATAGATCATATCAACAAATCTTTTCTATTTCACTCGCATACAACACGGCGAAATATTCTCGCACAACTGAAGTGAAAGAAGCTTGAAAAAACACCCACATTTTTGTTCAAAAACAAGTTTTTTAAAAATTCAGTCAAATCTATTTCTTATTTTAAATGTGCATAAAAATAAAAAAGTTAAGTTGCTTCTTCGCTTCGTCCTTCCTCGGTTTAAAACAGAAAATAACATAAATTAGAATCTATAGAATAGATGAAAAATTAGTTTTTAGCAAATTTGTTGCGAAATACAAAAGAAGACATTTAACGGATAGTCAATAATTCTACAAATGTTTCGATTGCAAGAAAAAATGTCTAAACCCTGGTTCTCTAAAGGTTCATAGGCTATATGCCTACTACCATAAGTTGCGACGTTTATTATAATAGTCGTCGTTTTCGATTAATTAAATTGATTGTACAAAACTTTTTCCTCAAATTGAGGCAGGCTTGGTCAGTTACGCGTAACTCGGGAGTTTGTGACGTATTATACGTTTTCTACGTAATATACATCAAAAACCGTAGACAACCCAGTAAGATACGTTTTCAAGATGGCGGACTTGTGAAATCACTCACGTGACGTACGTTACATAACCTCACCTTTTAAATTTGATTATTTAATTATTAACAAATGTGATTATTAATGAGTATTTAAAAACAAAACAGAATTATGCCTGGGAAGCAGAGTTGGGAACGTATAATACTCTAGGTAATATACGTGGTTTTCTACGCGTATATTACGTCCCTAGTTTTCTACGCCAATTGACGTAAATTACGTCTAAACAGAAACAGCATAGCGCATGCGCCG